>APFE031356876.1:34115-51803 GCA_000404065.3 Pinus taeda | reverse complement strand
TTGTGGCTTCATATTATTATTGTTAGGTCGGCTGGGTTATATTGTGACTCCTTTATATAGAAAGGAGGTTTTGTCATTTGAATCATCCAAGAATTGTTCATTTATGTAATGTAAAGGAGGTTGCCCCCTCGAAGAGGCTGAATTCTAAGGCATTGATCTATCTTTTCTATCTTTTCTTGAGTTGGTTTCATAACAAATAGTCCACAGCAGATGCAGAAATCATGAAAACCAAAGTTCAAGGGAAAACACGTACACAATCCTGCAGAGTAGTCCACACGGGGGTGATGGTCGTTAAAACAAAGAAAACACAAGGATGGTCTATCTAGTGTCCGACAGAGTAGTCCAAATAGGAAATATAGTAGTGATAAAAAATACAACACATCTTCAACAATTTAAGTACTAAAATAACCGAAGTAGTTCAATTATCTTAGTATAGGTTAAACAAACATGGATTACAAACGTTTAAAGAATAGTATTACAAACAAATAAAAAACATGTGTGAAAATGTGTTGGCCTAAGATAGGCTTCTGAATTAAGAAAAAGTTCGAAGACACATCTATATACCATACATCACTAGCCCCAATAGTAGGACATTGGAGCCACTCTTTGCTCCTCAAAGAACATACTATAGACTCAAAGGTTTGCCTCTTTGACCACTCTTACCTTGGATACCTATCCAATACTTAAAGAGTGTCGATTCACAAGACTACTTCCTATCATGGATTGTTTATCCTCAAGGAGTATTAATCTTAGATGTTTATCCAATCCTCCATTCTCCTTCCTATTGTCCTCACTAAGACTTACAATTTTTAGTCTTGGTCTAGTGCATGGCATATGGATAATATGATTTTTTTAACATCACTCCCTCTCAGTAAAGAGGAGATCCTCATTCCCCTTTAATTAGGAAATAAATCCTTGCTCCTTCTTAAAAATTTAAGGAGACTTCTTATTCCCTCTCAAATATAGAGGATATTCCTTACTTCCTTTCAATTTGGAAGTTATAACCATAAGCTCTTTAGCTTGTCTTCGTAAATGTATCAACTACTAGTTCTTCATGGAAATATTTAAGTAGCTACATGGATCCTCCTCTTCTTCATGTCTTGAGATTTCATCTTCCTGAATGTACTAGAGCCAAACTGTGACATGATCTAGGCCATCAACCTTTAATATCATTTTCCTTTAGTAATAATCAGCAAAATAATTATATTGAGCCTATAATATCTCCCTCTAAACATGAAAGTGTTCTTCATTGTTATAAAAATATGATCATCAAATTATCATCTAGTATTGCTACCTTTCAATTCCAAGTTGATGTACACATATTGACCATGTAATTGTCCAATGATTATTGGAACCATTCACTCAATCCAAATGTTCTTTTGAATTGAGTTAGAAACCAACAATTGAACTTGCCTAAACTATCATTATTCTTTTATGCAATTTCCTTCCAGGTAGCAAAACATATATATCAACCAGATAACCTATACCAGAATATTAATATTAGACTTTACCTTATCCTAATGGGCCTTTTATAAAAGTATTTAATTACTTGAATCCTTTGATATCAACATCCTTCTAAATTATTCATCTCCATATTGTACAATAATCCTTCTCCATGCATTCATTTTTAATTAATAAAGGTGCCCATGGATCTAACTAATTAGAAAGCTACAATATCTTCCTTGGGTTTATCATTATTAACTCTCTTTCTTTCTTCCATAGATCATAATTGATGTTGATCAATATCATTATGTTTATGCCATGCTACCTTTTGGAAGATTCTTTATATTTTAGCCATTCTGAAGCATATGAACTTATTCTTTCAAGCATCGAGTAATCACATGGAAGACTTACCGAGAACACTTTTATAACCAACTCTTTCTGCAAGATTCTTGAAGATATGAACCCTACCCTAGAGAAGAGTTACTCAAAAATAATATGCATACCTTTACTTCCATACAACCATCTAGTTATCCTTTGAGTTTGCCTTATCGCAGATAAGATTTTATTACTTGAGAATAGAAAAACTTTAAATTTTCCTTTCAAATGGTCATTCAACCAGCTACATGACATCATCCTTCAAGACTATTGTTTCCACACTAGATGGAATATATACTAGTCATGTCATAATTATCATTCCAAGAACCTTCCAAAAATTATGGTTATTATTCAACCTTGATGATCCCTCTTTGAAAAATGACTACCTCTAATGCTATGTTAGAAAATTCTTGGATGGTCTATGATATGTAGGATGATCTAAATAGTATCATTGCTTGAAAGCTAGATGATATTTTCCAAACAAATTTTATTATGTAGACTCTACTCCTTCCACCATCATATGATTCCTTCCATGATGCTATGCTTCACAAAAATCAAGGTTTCTTCTAAAGAGTGAAACTATGCATTCTTACTCTAATTTCTAACTTTTAATAAAGGAAAGACAAATTTCATAATGAACCTGGTAGAGATCAAACTTTCTTCAACAGTAAAGATCCTTGGGATCTTCTCCTTTCATCTTCTCCTCAGGTTCTCGCTTTTCTTTAACTATGTGAGTTTCACTCCTTTCCTTCTTTTTTGTTATTCTTCTTGTTTGGACAACCCCTCTTGAATTGTCCATACTCAGTGCATCCAAAGCATTGAATCTTGGACATATCTTGTTTTCCCTTGGACTTTCCAAAATTTCCTTTCTTCTTCTTCTTGGAATTTACAATAAAGGCTTAAGACTCCTCATTTGATTTGATTTCATCCTTTTCCTTTATCCTAGTTTCTTCCAAGATACATTGAGCCCATAGTTCATCAAGAGTAGTATCCTTTCTTGAGTAAACACTTGTTTCAAAGTTCCTCCAATTAGGTGGCAAAGCATTTAATACACAAGTGGATTGGGAAAATAAGGTGAAGGTATAACCCATCCCATTGACATCCAATAAATACCTAAATCCCTAGGACTAGGAGCAGATCCAACAACTCCTATATTTAAAAAACTAGATCTACAATCCACCTTCAATTCCCCAACTCATATAGTAGAAGACTTGGACAAAATTATAAGTGACCTAGTGGAAACCATTCCCTTTGGTTTTTTGAGTCCCTCCCATTGCTTCCACAACATGAGAATAGCCTCTCCCTGAGGTCATCCCAAATACATCAGTATTAAAAGATAGTAGAGAAGAGTCTGAGAAGAAACAGGGTAAAGATGGAAAAAATTCTTCGACTGCAAACTTTTCTCTATTCACTCACCGTTTCATTCCTTCGAAATATACTCATACCATATGATATTGGGATAGTAAGGAAGTTAATTATTGTTTATGGGTCAACAGTGAGTGAGAACACCCACCATTATATATGTTCCCCAACCCCACTACAAGATAGGTTAGGTAGGATTTGGCCTATGACTTCCCACCCACCTCGTTCATATGCCAACCAACGCTCGAAAGAAAAAGGGAGGGATATGCTAGTCATTTCTAAATCATAAGTGAATCCCTCGATCCCTTGCATCTGGTCCCTTATTAAAGATATGTGTATATATCTTCATCTTTTAACATCCTTTCTCCAAATATATGATTCTTCAAGGATATTTTTTTACGTGATGTACTTTCACTGGGTTTTGTTAGATATAGTTAGGGCACATGTCAACCTTAATACTCTTTTGTAAACCCTTCTTATAGACCTGCGCTTTTCTCTAATTAAATGTGTTTACACTTCTATGTATGCATCCTATATTTTGGAGACTTTCTAGGCCTCTCAGACCTTCTTAAGAGAGAGTTCTTCTATTTGCAATTCAACAAAAGTTAAAGGCACCTCAAATATGAACTGAAATCGCCCAGACTTCTCCTTCCAACCTTCAACTTCCTGCATATGAAACACAACCCTCCAAACATTCATAAAACTATACTTATTTTCTCCTTTGTTGAGGCCCTTCATATCTACAATCAATCCAAAGAATCTTCTTGATGTGTTTGCACTTGGATGATTTCAAGAATCTTCAAAATACTTCAAAGATTCCCTAGAGTTATGACTTATGGGATGCCTTCAATAATATTCAAGCTTCTCCAAAGAGTGGATTCCCCTTGAAAAGAAATATCTTATGTAAACAAGATGATATTAAAGTTTCCTTCTCTTTCTTAACCTTAGATTTGATACCATGTTGGAGAATCTAGTAGGGTAGCTATTTATAAAACTAAATCTCTTTAACCCTAATAAAGTTTTGTGAACTTTAGTTATCTTGTGTTTCTTTATTAGATATTTTCATCAAACAATTATCAAGAGAAAAAACAGCAAATACAATATACAGGAGAGGTAGGCTCCAATCTAGGGGAGAACCCCTCCAAGGGGAAAACCTAGAAATAATCTCTTCTCTTCTTATTGAACCTACTTAAAATGAGAAAACCAAGACCCAAACCTTTAGAGCAAGACCTCTTCCAAGAACCAAGTCATCCCTCCAATCAATCCTTCCTTAAGCAAGTCAAAATATCCAAAGTCAACAAGATTCAACCCTACTTCAACCTGCTCTCAATAAGGGTTTTGACCCTTACTTCAAACCTGCAACCTCAACCTGTAATTCTCAGCCCTCCAAAAACTATAGAAAACCTAAAAATCGCGTACATATGGAAAAAATAAATAGAAATATGTTATCCTTTATTCACTTGGCATGTTCTCCTTATCTTCTAGCTATTTCACTCTTCTTGTCTTTCTTCTCTTGCTTGAGATCAAATTACAGAAGTGTATATCCAAATGATTCAAATATCCTTCTATTATATGTTTTTAAAGAGGTCAAATAGACCTCTCTAGGCCAAATTCTCACTAGTAGGGCCAACTTGTGCTTGGAGGCTCATATATACTTTCTAGACTCAAAATAATATATTTTCCATGTTACAAATTTCCCAACAGGGTCTTATACAAATGATAAAGACTCTTTTGACTCAAGAAAATTATTCTTTTGGATTGACAAACTGTAGGAGCATGAAAAGCATGCTTGACCTAGATGACCAATATAAATAGAGCATGAAACCCATTCTTGAAAATAATATTTATGTTTCTTCTTTTGCTTGTAACATAATATATACATAATGACATGAGTACAACGAAAAATATGAAGACCAAGACTAGTTACTTTTTCCAATAGCTAATGACTTCTTACTAAAGTATAGGACATAGATTAGTAGTTTTTTCTTTATAATACAATATGGAATTAAAAAGAGAAAAGGAAAAGGCCTCTAGATGATGATAATAGGATTAAAAGAAAATAATGAGGTATGGGAAATCATCATATATATTATTTTATTACCATAGGATCAATTTGGAGTTGTGATAGGTTGTGAATGTGATTCCCTTTACGCTATAGTGATTATAGTATGTTGTTATAACAAAGAGAAACAACCTCAACTTATGATCGATTGTGGGTGTGATACTTACGTTACTCTAGTGATTATAGTGGTTTATATATTGTTGTAATGGCTGCAACACCCTCTAAAATTTTGGCATGCATCTCAATTTCGGAGCCTTCCTTGGTTCTTCCCTTGATGGTTGCAAACACTCGAGCTCATTCCATGAGCTCATTTCGAGCCTTTACACCCTTTTTTCTTGATCAACCACCGTCATCTTTTGGCATGTTGATTGTTATGTCATGCTCGTGAGTTTTTTCTGGTGATTTTAAAGGTTTGTCTTCATGTGCATAAGTTGTTTTCTCCCTATGAACATCAGTCGCACTCACACACAAAGTTGCATGCATTGTTGCACAAGTGTCATTAGGGTCGTTCAAAGGTCTATCCCAAGTGTCGCACTTGTCGCTCTTAGCCTTTGAGGTAGTCTCACTGAACACATGTTTGTCTTGTTGGTTTGAGGTGTCTTGTGGTCAAGTCATGCTAAGTGTGTGATCAAAATTTCATGTATGCATGAGTTCACTTGCTCTCACACTTAGCCATTTTTCCTAAAACCATGTCGATCGTACAACCCTCCTTCAACCAGACCTTGATCTCAGTGACCCTGATTTTCTGCCCAGAATTGCGCAGAGCTTGAGGATGTCCTCTGGGGCAGCTTGTACTACACAATCCTTGAAGTGAGCTAGCCAATTGTCTCCCAGAACTGTGTAGAAGTTTAACCAAAGTTCGATCCACTCTGTGCTTCCCGCAACATCACTCATCAAGCCTCCCTTTTGTCTACCAGAAAGCATGAACTACCATATGACCCGGGGTTGCACTACTCCCAAAAAATGTGCATAAGTTGTCGCGTTGCCTACCTTGCACTGCCTATAGAAATTGTGCAATCATGTGAGTTGAGCCTCTGTTTCCTTTCACTGCACTATTCAAATGAATTGCATAGAGTTGGCTGGAAATCCCCCTCGCTGACTTTCCCTCCTCTCCCTCTGAGAATTATGCAGATTTGACTCGAAAGCCCCTTGTTGGCTTGTCCCGCTCTCCCTCTAAAAATTGTGCATTTTTTACTGGAAACCTCCCTACTACCCCACTCTGCACTCATCCTAGAAACTGCACAGAAACTACCTATCTGACATTGCTCTCATAAAAATATATAGTTATGACCAGTAGCTCCCCACAACCTGATCCAACCATGCTCTTGAAAGCTGCGCAAAAATTTCTGCCAGTGCATCCTACTGCCTGCTCCATCTTCCTCAAAGAAACTATGCATATTCCTCGCTGGACCCAAAATGACCTGCCAAGTCCTCACCTTGAAAACTAAATAGAATTTCCTAACAATTCCTCCCAACACCCTGCCCTGTCTTCCTCCCAAGAACTGAGCAATTTTTCCTCCCAGCTGGGTTTTACCTTGCAGTTGTCATTGTTGTCCCAGATTACACAAATTTTCCTCCCAGTGACATCTGCACAGTTTTTCCCAACAATGCTCTAGAACCTCAGATCCCGACCTGAGTTGTGCTCTATGTAGTTTCAATGCCTTGTCCCTCTCCCAGTTACCTGCACTGAAACGGAAAGAATGCAACATGTTAGACTAGGATATTTATGGATTTGAATTCATCTCATCATGAGTGATTGTAGGAATAGGTACATTGATGAAACATGGCACAACGACGAACATGATGAAGAAGGAGAACATGCTAGAAGACTTGCAAGAAGTTGAACGAATGTGTGAAGCACATCGAGTAGCAAGGAAAAGGGACACATACACGAGCACGATCAAGCAAGACCAAGACCATCAAAGACCCCGCACACTTTTCCATGCGGAGGTGAAGACATGTTACATCGAGAGCACACCCATCACTCAGCATCACAACAACTCAACATGGACACGACAGTCATCCAGTATAGATCGAAGAGTCACAAGGGTCAGTTATCCCCCTTAGCTATACATACCCCCCTCATTTTATGAGCAAAGGACTTTTCACCTTGGCTCCTCCCACATAGATTTGAAAATATGTAGTTTGTTCTTTAAGGAGTGAGGAGTGGCTCCAATATCCCACTCCTAGGTCTAGTGATGTATGGTGTGCAGATGTGTCTTGGAACTTTTTCTTAATTCATAAGCTTGTCTTAGGCCAACAAGTTTTCATGCATGTTTTGTATCCGTTTGTAAGGCTATTCTTTAAACATTTGTAATGCATGTTTTCTTAACCTATACTAAGATAGTTGAACTACTTCGATTATTTTAGTACTTACATTGTTGAATATGTGTTGTATTGTTTATCATTGTTGTCTTTCCTATGTGGATTACTCCATCAGACATTAGACATACTATCCTTGTATTTTCCTGGTTTTAACAACTGTCACCCCCATGTGGACTACTCTGCTGAATGGTGTATGTGTTTTCCCTTGAATTTTGGTTTTCACGACTACCGCATCCGTTGTGGACTATTCTGTTGGATGTTGGACAGGTCCTTGTAATTTTCACTTATGTCTCTCCCTAGGTGGTACTACTACCTCTCATCTAGAGGCTCACTTTTACCCTCTCCCTTACAGTAAGATAACCCAGACACTAAGTTACATTACGCACTCACCAAGCATACTCACCTCAATTTCTTGAAGTTACAATCATAACACTCTCATGTGATGAACAACAAGATCTAAGGAAAATCTCTAAGATAATGGAAATTGGGCCATTGTACCGGATGGGACTTCTACACCAAATGGTGTAAAGTCTAGTTGGGACTTCATATCAGTGAGATCCCCTTAATGATGGTGGGTCCAGCACCGTCAACATTTCTGGTGCTAGAAGGAGAGTCGCTAGTACTTTATGGTTGAATTTCTTCTCAACCCCACGTATCGATCATCTGGTCCAAGTAGTAACACGAAATCCCTCTCTCCCACACACAACTCTAAATATGGTTACTCCTCATATCCTAAACCCAAACAAGAAATTTTATATCACCACCTTCGCGATGTCCATCCCATCTCCTATCAGTTTGCCAAAGCTATTGGACTGATTCCAAGAGTACAAAATCTTCCCTCTTCGCAGAGGAAGAAAAATAATAAACCCACTGGAGTGGTAGTCTCGTCTATTGAAGAAGTGATCCTCGCCACTCTTAAAGAGCTGGCAGAAGTTGTTGAGAATGAAGAGGAACCAAGCTTCTATTTTCTTAGAAGGAGAAGAAGTTAACAATGTACTTTTGGGCTCAAGTTCTGGCAGAGGCAGCAGAGGGGAAGGCAGCAAGGAGGCGGAGGCGGAGACGAACCAAAAAATTCAAAGGTTGAACTGTCTGATTTAGAAGAAGATGAGGAATATGAAGAAGAGGACAATATGGCTGATCAAAATCTGGAATGGATGACACGGGGCCCATTGGCACTCCAGGGTGTCTTGCACAAGATAACAAGGCATGTATAGAAGTTGTTAACAAAATATGACCCTAATAGAACAATGAAGGTAGAAGACCATCTAGAAACATTCTACTTACATCTGCAGACACTCAAGGTACGTTATGACGATGTCTATTGTAGAATGTTTCCATGTACCCTGGATGGCAGAGTAGTTGTATGGTACCATAACCTTCCTTTCAACTCTATTCAAAACTAGGGGATGTTCAAGAGAATTTTTCTAGAGAAGTTCGTTGAGGACAAACCCTTGCCATGTTGTTAAAAGAGTTGGGTAGTCTCAAGATGGAGCAAAAAAAAAAGTGAAAGATTTTCACCATAGGTTTAACCATATCTTGAACAAGTTCACTGCAAACACTAAACCTCATGACTCCATCACAATCGACTACTACGCATCTACACTGTCGACCAGCATTACGCAGTTCATCAAGTGAGTTGAGAAACCAACACTTTCATAAAATTTCCAATAAGCAATAGATGTGGAGAAATACCTATGCGCAATTAGAGTCATTATAGATGACGAACTAGCTAAGGACTCCAAAGACGCGGGCAGCAGGTCTCAGGCTACTACGTGTAAGGGAAAGGAAAAGGAAACAAGTGAAATTGATACCCCTACTCGTCTCATCAAGTCCTTGACAACTAAAGTAGAAGAACTCAAGAAACGAAGGACTAAGACAACAATGAGCAGCAGACCTCTCAGATTGGTGCAGAGGAAGAATGTGGCATCATGTAGCAGCAGTAGTCACCCAGCTAAATCTGCGTAGAGCTCCAATGTTGTGTTCCAAGTGGACCATTTTGTGAAGGATAACTTCTGCATGATCCATGAAGAATGACATTCATAGAAGTCTTGTCTAGAATGGAACCGATTTATGAGCACTATGGCTTCAAGGATGAATGATCATTTTAAAGCTAGTGAGCAGGTTCAGCCGGAAGATGAAGATAATGAACAAGATGTTGCATTTGATGAACCTCCAAGTTTTGGGCACATAGTTAACATGTACCAATGTCTTAACGCTACCCAGAAGAAAACAACCACCAATAATTTGATACAAATTGAGACGTCAAGGGGCTCCCAATGTGATTGAGATGCCAAAAAAAAAAAATTAAACAACTACTCAGAACAGTTGAGCCACTGATATCCTCAACAACAAAAAACACAAAGCAAGTCTAGGAAGAAAACTATAGTGAAAGATATGTCCATGAGTAGCAAACTC
Source organism: Pinus taeda (assembly GCA_000404065.3). Lineage (NCBI taxonomy): Eukaryota > Viridiplantae > Streptophyta > Pinopsida > Pinales > Pinaceae > Pinus > Pinus taeda. Next base: position 41,821 of record APFE031356876.1, on the reverse strand, counting down.
CAAAACAATCCACCGGATAGTACAAACACAAGTCTTTCCCTAGACAACTAAGTGAGTCTTCCCGCTTTGGATTACAATATTGTTGAAGATATGAAGAAGAATCATGTGAACATTTATCTATACGAGCTAACCAAACTCACGGGTTAGCGGGATATTCTTTTGCGCATGTTGGGGAAAACCTCCACAGGCAATGTTGCCTCTTCCAACATAGGACCAAGCAAGTCTCCTGGATCACTCCCATATGTACTCAACGTGCTTTGCATGGAAGAAGAAAACTCACTCTACCCACCATTTATGTTGTCATTCGAAATACTCAACTTCAATGTCCATAACTGTTTGGTTGACTCTGGGGCATCAGTCAATGCCATGCCACTCTCCATTGGTAAACAGATCAATGCGCAATGGATCAGTACAACTGCACAAATTATCCAACTTGGTCGAACATTTTTACCAACCATTGGTGAACTTCGGGATGTGATCATCTGGTTATCATCTGATGGATGAGTTCACCAGTGCATTAACATTGTGATCATGGACATCCCAGAAGCATATGGTCTATTGCTCAGTAGAGACTGGTCTAGTAAGTTGCAAGGATATTTTGCTACAAACTAGTCACATTTATGGCATCTGTACTAGGGTAGAAACAACTAGATATGGGTGTTGTCGAAGAGATTTATGAAACACAACGTTACTCCCTTGAATGGTCAGAATGAACCATTGGATTTCGTAAAAAAATTATTTAGAAATTGCTTTCTGGAAATGCAATTGTGGTGTTATCTTGCACAATCGAGCCCCACCCCACTAGATATACAGTTGTGTCTCATTCCTTGCCCAACTGGTGGAAATGAAACTTGTACAGTACATTATAAAAATAGTAGCAGTAGTGTTAACAGTTCTAGCGCAGCAAGCGGTCCTTGTACAGATGACTTATGAACCTTGTTTTTTTATGGATCCAAAACACAGGATGGCTCTAGAGTCAGGTGTGTTTTGATCGACCCAAGGAAAATAAAACACTTAGTTTCAATCTGCTTGGAGTTCAAGTGCATGAACAATACTGTCAAATTTCAAGCACTCATCTTGGGTTTACACAAAGCCCTCAGCCTCAATGTTGTTACGCTGAAAGTGTTAGGTGATTCATAGATTGTAGTAGGACATGTACGTAACACCATACAATTTGTCTCACCTCATCTTAAGGGTTACCTACAAGAGGTATGGTGGCTTATCTCTAATTTCCAAGCTTTTAATATCATCTATGTACCAAGAATGTGCAATGCAGCTATAGATGCTCTGGAAAATGCAACTGCTAGGATGACACTGCTTAGGGATATATTTACTATTGACATTTTGTATAAGCCATCTATCCCTCACAACATCATTAATTTATGTGTTTCTAATGATGATGAATAGATATTGTACTTCATGGCCAATGTTGATGTCTTCAAGGACGCAGCGATAGATGAAGATGTGTATGAGTAGTCTCTGCAAGACACAGCTGATGACAGTAAAGTCAACCTCATCCCCAAGGGTGTGGCTTCACTCGAGAAGCTATATGAATTGCAAAACCACTTCAAAGGGCCTAGGAGCACTAAAACCCACAGTTCCACATTGATGTACAAACATATTAGCTTGGGAACAGACAAATATATGAAGTTTTTGAATCTTGGTACTTGTTGCACACGAGAAGAGCGACAAGCCTTTGTCCACCTATACAGAAAGTAATGTGATCTATTCGTGTGGACATACGATGACTTGAAAACATATGACATGTGAATAATCCAACACACCATTTCGATCAGAGAAGGGGTCAAGCCATTTCAACGGAAGCTCAAAAAAGTCTATCCATCACTTGAACCCCTCATACATAAACAACTAACTAAGTTGTTGGATGATCGGATCATTTAAAAGGTTCGTCATTCTACTTGGGTTTCAAACTTAGTTCCTGTAAGGAATAATTCAGGGGAAATTCGCTTGTGCATAGATTTCTAAAATCTAAATCGGGCCTCGGACAAACAAAACTACCCTATGTCATCTATGGAGCACATCTTACAGACAGTATCTGAAGCAGAAATGTTTTCTCTCCTTGATGTTTTTTCCAAATATAACCAGGTCCTAGTAGCAAAACCTGAGAGACTTAAAACTACATTTTGTACCAAGTGGGGTATGTTCGCTTATCAAAGAATGCCATTTGGGATGGTAAACATAAGTGCAACCTTTCAACATGCTATGGACATCGTCTTCTGTGGGCTCATTGGACAAAGCATGGTGATTTACCTTGATGACGTGACAATCTTTTCCAAAAAATAGTCATATCACCTACACCATCTTAAGAATATTTTTGAGTGATGTTAAAAGTATGGGATATCCTTGAATCCCAAGAAGAGCATATCCGCAGTGTCTGAGGGGAACCTCTTTGGGCATATCATCGCCAAGAGTGGGATCAAGTTTGATCCAGACTAAGTTCAGACTATCACGTAGATTCCTCACCCAGTCAATAAGAAATTTATGCAGTTCTTCTTGGGGAAGATCAACTTCCTCCAGAAGTCCATCTCATATCATGCATATATTGTCAAACCTATACAGAAGATGATCAAGAAGGATGCAGATTATAGCTGGTGGAAGAAGGAAAAGGACACGTTTTCCCGTATCAAGTAGGAAATAGAAGAATCACATGCACTATACAACCCATATTTCAAAAAGGATTTCTTGCTTTATACTTTCGCTTCTGACAATTCACTCACTACAGTGATCATGTAAGGATGAGTTGAACAATGAATGTACCATCTCCTTCATGAGCGCGAGCATACAAGGACCCGAGTTCAACTATCCTATTGTGGATAAACAAGAATATGTTGTATACAAGGTGGTGAAACATTTCAGAAAATACCTGCTAAAAAATCATTGCATAGTCTTTGTGCCACACCCAACAGTCAGATCGTTGCTTGTTTAACAAGAGTTGGGTGAAAGACGTGTGAACACAATGTCATGTATGCACAAGTTCACTTGCTCTCCCACTTAGCCATTTTTCCTAAAAATATGTCGACCGAACAACCCTCCTTCAACCGAACCCTAATCTCAGTGACCCTGCTCTACTGCCCCGAACTATGTAGAGCTTGAGGTTGTCCTCTGGGACAACCTGCACTGCGTAATCCTAGAAGTGAGCCAACTGATTGTCTCCCAGAACTATGCAGAAGTTATCCCCAAGTATGATCCACTCCATGCTTCCCACAGCATCACTCATCAAGCCTCCCTCTAGTCCACCGGAAAGCCTGAACTTCCCTATGACCTGGGGCTACACTGCTCCACAAAACTACGCAAAAGTTTCCCAGATGCTTTCCCTACACTGCCTGCAGAAATTGCACAATCATGTGAGTCTAGCCTCTGTTTCCCATCACTAAATTGTACAAAGGAATTGTGCAAAGTTGGCTAGAAGGCCCCCTCGCTGACTTGCCCTGCTTTCCCTCTAAGAATCATGTAGATCCAACTAGCAGGCCCCCTACTGGAATGTCCCGCTCTCCCTCTGAAAATTGCATAGTTTTCACTGGCAACCTCCCTGCTACCCTACTCTGCACTCATCTCGGAAACTATGCAGAAATTTCATGTCTGACACTCCCTCTCATAAATGCATAGTTATGACCAGTAGCTCCCCACAGCCCGATCCATCCCTGCTCTTGAAACCTGTGTAGAAATCTGCTAGAGCCTCCTGTTGCTCGCTCTGTCTTCCTTAGAGAAACTACATAGATTCATAGTTGGATCCCAGATGACCTGCCCAATCATCATCTTGAAAACTGTGGAGAATTTCCCAACACCCTGCCTTGTCTTCCTCCCAAGAACTGCACAATTCTACATCCCAATTGGGTTTTACCTTGCAGTTGTCACTACTATCTCGAATTGCACAAATCCGCCTCCTAATGACATCTACGTAGTTTTTCCCGATAGTGCTCTAGAGCATCGCATCTAATTCTGAGTTTTTCTTTGTGCAGTTCTAGTGCCTTGTCCCTCTCTTGGTCACCTACACCAAAATGCAATACAATGTCTCATGTTAGACTAGGATATTTCTAGATTTGATGTCATCTCGTCATGATTGATTACAAGAACAAGTACATTGATGGAACATGGTGTGACAACGAACAGGATGAAGGAGCGCATGCTAGAAGACTTTCTCGCAGTTGAACGAGTGCATGAAGCACATTGAGAAACAAGTGAAAGGGACACATACACAAGCACCATCAAGCAAGACCAATACCATCAAAGACCTCGCACAATTTGCCATGCGGAGGTGAAGAAATGTTACACTAAGACCACACCCATCAATCAGCAACACAGCAACTCAACAGGGACACCATAGTCAACCAATACATGTTAGTTGTGTCATGTCGAGTTGTCTCATGATTTGTCTCGATCACATGACTACTATGGGCCATACTTGTTGTAATCAAATGTAATGTAACGTGAAATTCCAAGAGACACACATATGAAGTTGAGGAGTCACATCAGTTGAAAATTCATAAGAATTCAAACAATCATGAGGGAATTCGAAGAGTCACTAGGGTCAATTACCCCCCTTGTGTATATATACCCCCCTCATTGTATAAGCAAAGGAATTTTCACCTTAGCTCCTCCCACATAGCCTTGAGAGTCTATAGTATGTTCTTTGAGGAGCAAAGAGTGGCTCCAATGTCCTACTACTAGGGCTAGTGATGTATGGTATATAGATGTGTCTTCAAACTTTTTCTTAATTCAAAAGCCTATCTCAGGCCAACACATTTTCACACATGTTTTTTATTTGTTTGTAATACTATTCTTTAAACGTTTGTAATGCATGTTTGCTTAACCTATACTAAGATAGTTGAACTACTTCGATTATTTTAGTACTTAAATTGTTGAAGATGTGTTGTATTTTTTATCACTACTATATTTCCTATTTGGACTACTCCATCGGACACTAGATAGACCATCCTTGTGTTTTCTTTGTTTTAACGACCATCACCCCTATGTGGACTACTCTGCAGGATGGTGTACGTGTTTTCCCTTGAACTTTGGTTTTCACGATTGCCGCATCTTCTGTGGACTATTTGTTATGAAACCAGCTCAAGAAAAGATAGAAAAGATAGATCAACACCTTAGAATTCAGCCTCTTCGAGGGGGAAACCTCCTTTACATTACATAAATGAACAATTCTTGGATGATTCAAATGACAAAACCTCCTTTCTATATATAGGAGTCTAAGGAGTCATAATATAATCTAGCCGACCTAACAATAATAATATAAAGCCACAAAAATAACAATAGAGGGATTCTATGGGGCTCAGTAATAACAATATGGGGGCAATAGGGGCACAACAATATTAATAAAGGGTATAACTACAATAGTAATGGGGTAATCACTAGTATTATAGGGACCCAACAGTTATCAATCTTGTAGGTTTGGTTACAAGATTTGATCACTTATGCTCGACTACATGCATTTATGTGTATGTGTAGTTGATTAGGTATTGCTTTTGCATGTTGATAGTTGCATGTGGAAATGGGTACAATAGAGTAATGGTTGTTGTCATGCATAAGGTCATAACATGCATGGTTGATATGGCCTTGCATTGATGGTTGGACCCTACCTAGAATGATGTTTATGTGTTGATGCATTTATTTGTGTATGTATATATGTTGTTATGTTTATGTTATACATGTATCATGTTGATTTGTTGATCTTGCAAATGAGGTAACTTTCCCCAATTATACTAAGGTACATTGATTTATTGTGATTTGGATTATCTGACATATTATGAATTGCAGGAAAGAAATATCAAATGACTAGCAAGATGGTTGACTACAAAGACTCTCCCTATGAATCTGAAGAGCAGTATGGTGCTGGGAACTCTTCCAATTTGGCAGTTACACTAAGAAGCTCAAAGGAAGAAATAAGGAGTTGTAGGGCGGATAATTACAGGATCATACATGCACAAGAGAAGCAAGCAGAGGTTAATGCTACACTTCTTCAAAGTTTCTCAGAATTGCAACGACAAGGGCCACTTTGGGTAAGCCATGGATAGGAGGATAGAACTAATGGAGCACATGGCAATAGGTCTCCTAGTAGACACAAATCAGATAGATCTGATATGGTGAGAGATGGTAGGTCGTTGGACACTTCGGATAGGAGGGGTGATGAGTACAGGTACTATTCTAGTTATGGTTCTAACAGACATCATGATCTTCATCATTATCATCCCTACAGGAGGAATGAAAAGGGACACTTGCTATATGAGTTTAAGAAAGCGAAGCCACCAACTTTTGATGGAGATGTGAAGAAGCCGGAAGATGTAGAGGCTTGGATACTTGGGATGAATAAATTCTTTGAGTTGCATGAGTACATAGATAAAATGAAGGCCATAATCATTATCTTCAGCTTGAAAGGTAAAGCAAACAATTGGTGGGAAGATGTTAAGCGGGTTAGAGACATCAGGAAGGATGACTTAAGTTGGCGGGAGCTCTCCTAAAAAAATTGTCACTTGGGTAATTTTTACAGATGAAATGATAACACATTATCGAGATACAAAAAGCAACACTTTTTTTAGCCAATTGATAAATCTCAAACAAAAGGGTTCAATGATGGAGCACATTGAGGACTTCCAAAAATTGAATATAAGGGTAAACTATATTCTAGAGGAGCATAGGATTGATGTGTTCATAGGGACTTCAAAGTATAACATCCAACATGAGGTTCTCCTTTGGGAACCTGATTCATTAGAGAAGGCATTCGGGTTGGCAAGAAAAATGGAAAGCAAAATTATGGAAACAAGGAAGCCTACCACTCACAATTATAAAGATGGAAGTGTTGTTACCCCTAGCCTTCCACAACCTACAAGGTTTATAGCACAACAATTGGAAGAAAAAAGCGCAAAAGGGATTTGTTACAGTTGTGATAGAAAATATACTAAAGGTCATAAGTGTGCTGAGAATAAATTATTTTACACATATTGTGAAGAGGAGGAAGAAAAGGAACAAGAAATGTTAAAAGAAGAGGATATACACCAAGAACAAACCCTAGAGAAAGAAGAAATGAATTTGACCATATCTTGTAATGCATTAGCCAGAATTACCACTCCTCAAACTATCAAGATAGAAGTACATATCAAGAAGAAAAAGGGAATAGTGTTGATTGATTCGGGTAGTACCCATAATTTTATTCATTGTAAGATACCCAAGGAATTGAATTGCTTCATATCCAGCACCAAAGTGTCAAGTGATGGTTGCAAGTGGAGAACCATAAATTTCTCTAGAAATTTCCATAATATCAAGCTATCCATGGGAGAATATATATTGAAAAGCCCAATGCTTTCCATTCCAATGGGTGGTGCTCATGTTGTACTAGGAGTCCAATGGCTACAATCCTTGGGTACAATAGCTTTTAATTTTCAAGAACTTTTCATGAAATTTTTTTCAGAAGGAAAGGAATTTGAATTAAGGGGTATCATAGGGAAACTAGGAAATATAATCAGCTCTGACGGAATGACAAAGCTTCTAAAGAAAGAACAACGAGGCATAATTGCACAATTATGTTCGCTAGAGGTTCCCACTTCGAAATCATCTATTTCTCTGGATCTCCAAAAAGTCTTGGACAATAATTGCAAGGTATTTGAGACTCCCAAAGGCCTCCCACCTATTTGTGATCATGATCATGCTATTCATTTGATTCCAGGAAGTGTTCCTCC
>APFE031356876.1:0-33380 GCA_000404065.3 Pinus taeda | reverse complement strand
CTCATAGCTCATCTTATCATCCTCAATCTAATGGGAAAACTGAGATAGTAAACAAATGTTTGGAAGGATATCTTTGTTTCTTTGTATCTGATAAACCAGACACAATGTGTCAAATGGTTGTCTCTGGCTTAATGGTAGCATAACGCTTCCTTCCATACTGCAGCAAAAATGACCCCAATTATGGCACTTTATGGATATCATCCACCGCCTATCATATTATATTTAAAAGAAAATTCTAAGGTTCAAGAAGTGGAAGATCACATCAAGCATCAACAACAAGTTCTCCAACTCTTAAAGGATAACCTCACTTTGGCGCAGAATGGAATGAAACAATAGGTAGATCAACATCGCAGTGAAAGAAGTTTTGATGTAGGTGATTGGGTATTCTTACGACTACAACCATATAAACAAATGTCCCTCAAGCAAGCTAAGAAGTATAATAAATTATCACAAAGGTATTACGGTCCATACAAGGTGTTGCAAAAGATAGGTACTATGGCATACAAATTGGAGCTTCCTGAAGCTTCCCGAGTGCACCCAGTTTTCCATGTTTCATGCTTAAAGAAGGTTATAGGTGACAAGCTCCTAGTTCAAACAATATTGCCAGAACTTGAAGAGGAAGGGAAAAACATATTGGAACCTGAAGCAATCACAGAAACAAGAACTGGACAGCTATGAAATCGATCAATTTCAGATTATCCCATCAAGTGGAAGAACTTACTCGATGAAGATTCCACATGGGAGGATGAGAATTTTATACAGAAGCATCCATAACTACTCAAGCGTTGAGGACAACACTTTTTTGAAGGAGAGGGGCATGTTAGGTCCCTATAATACTAGTGATTCCCCCATTACTATTGTCATTGTAGTCTTTATTGTTATTGTTGTGCCCCTATTGTCCCCATATTGTTATTATTGTGCCCCATAGAAGCCCACTATTATTATTTTTGCGCCCTTATATTATCATTGTTATGTCGACTTTGATTATATTGTGACCCCTTACACTCCTATATATAGAAAGGAGATTTTGTCATTTGCATCATCAAAGAATTGTTCATTTGTGTAATGTAAAGGAGGTTGCCTCCTCGAAGAGGTTGATTTCTAAGTCGTTGATCTATTTTTTCTGTCTTTTTGTGAGTTGGATTCATAACAAATAGAAATATGCCACTATATTTTTTACACTTTTTATTTATAAGGTAAAAGGTCGTCTAGCTGATAAGGTTGAACAATGAAATAGACGAAAAATAAGTTTTTCATGAAACCTTGCTCTTGTGAAATGCCATAACTTGAAATTTATTCTTTTTTTAATTAATTTTTCAAATGAATCATATCAAATTGAGCTAACTAGTAATCTAGGGCTCTATGAGTACCATGGTTTGAACCTAGGTCATTAACATGGCAATGTATCATTCCAACCACTTGACCCCAGGGTGACGGTCTAAAATTTATTCCTTGTAAATAATTGCAGTGTTTTTCGAATGATAATAATATAACTATGTGGGTTCTAGTGCTTTGTTATGTGCAAACTAAAATATATTTTTTTAAGTAGTCATCCTATAATGTTCCAGTTTCTTGCATTACTCTATATTTCTCTCTTGCCTCTATTGAATTATCTTGTATATAAAGATCATACAATTATCATTTGGATGATGCAAGTTTTTCCTTTGAAATACATATGTATCATGGATGAGAGGCATACTAACTTTTCATATTGATTGTTTAGACTAAGAAGATAATATGTAAACAAGTACACAAACTTAAGGAGAAACTTGAAAATAGAAGGTGTGAGAGAAACAATCTCTTGAAATTAGAAATCGAGAGAGAAACTAAAGGTACATATAGAACTTGTACCTTTCCCTACTAGTTTTTCTTGTCCTCCCTCCTTGTCCCCTCTTCCTACTTGGGTTTTGAAAATTCCCTAGTCCCATTTTCTTAAGAGCCTTCCTTCCCCTATGGTCTCCTAGTTTAGAAACCCTAGCCCCAATTGGTTTTGAAAGACAATACTTTGTGCAATGGAATATGGCAAGTTTGTATGAATCTTGTTTCTTTTCTACAAAGGATATAATAGAAAGCACAACTACAATAACAATTAACAACCCTCATATTGTAACAATTAGCAGCCCTACTACTGCAATACCAGCAAGCATCCCACTAGTTAAATATTTTCTTTTTCTTTCTAGGGATGATGAAAGTTATGAACCCTCGTGCCTAGGTTATCCACAATCCATAGATGGTCCAACATTATAGCATACAAGTTTACAAGGCTGATGGATTGTTTTGGGCAACAAGAGCAGTTAGCACATTATTTAATGTGTTCCAAAATTAATTCTATTCCATAACTGGTCCAACATTATAGAGTACAAGTTTACAGGGCTGGTGGATTGCTTTGGGAAATAGAAACAGTTAGCACATGTTTGAGGTGTTCCAAAATTAATTCTACTAATATACCATAGCAAAAATAGTGAAGCATAATAGCACATAAAATGAAGCATGTGTTTCTCCATTCCCTGTTACTTTTCTTGGACATTCACTACTTTGCGACTACCTTGTTGAACTTTTCACTGTTAGAGTCCTTTTAAACAACTTTGATGAGTCCTACAACAACCATATGGGCATGCCTATCACTACAAAATAACCAGGTTCAATGGATGATACTAGGTAAAGGCTTCCCCAACCAAGATTATGAGTCTCTTGTTGGTGGAAAAGAGCTGAGAATACAATTCTAGAAATGAGAGATATTGCAACAGCTTTATGGTCAATAGTAACTCAATCAAAGCTTCTAGTAGCTTTTAGTGTTAATTTTTGGGAAGAAATTAAATTATTTCAATGGAGTTTAGATCTCTCTCCTTTTTCCTAAATCTTGTATTAAATTCATGCATACCATGTTCTAAAGCACCAGGACTTGATCTATTCAACATTTAACAATAGAAGTCTAGTTAATTAGAAACAAGACTTTTTGTTGCATTTTTTTTTATCTGACAAACAGGTGCTGCAAATTATAGTAATACATTGATCGCAAACCAATATTTTGTTCATTAAGGTGTTTTACATCTCATGTTAGACAACCAGCCTATAATTCATTCCATATGCATAAACTATGGATTGTATTAGAAGTTTCTTGTCGTCAAATATAACATCACTGTTCTGGTGAGCTTATGTATAAATTGATTGAGGGTTAGGAAAGCATGTCTAGTGAAATGGTGTTGGTGGCACATAATTTGTAGTACATATGACATATTCATTGAAATATTTGTAATAATGATGCAACCCATCTCATCCCTAATAAATTTAAACACTCTTTCCAAATCAAGGATCTCTCCCAAGATGTTGGAAACATGGGCTACTGCTACAATTCTTGTCTTAGTGGAAACGAGTTGACCAAGTGAGTCCAAGCTTGAGCCGAAATCCTCATTCACCTTCCAAACGTTCATAGGTAGGTCTCTCTACTATTCCAATACAACCTATGTACCATCAATTGCTTCTTGATTAGCCTCATGAACAATCACTTCATCCCCTTCCTTGAGGACATTGAGGTAACGATGGCTAAGAGTTTTCAGGAGTTGTGAAGATGAATACCCAAATGCAACCTCTCAACTTCATCGCCATTCACAAATGTTTTCATGATTTTTTTAGTAGAGTCCACCACCTTTTTTTTTCTCTCACGGATAGGTGATATCCGGCCCCCATTTCAACATACATAGATCTCATGTAATCAACGCCATAGAATCTATCACCACATTAGGGCACAAGCTTGTGCTAGCATTCCCCATGTAGATTGGAAAACTATTGTTTGGATCAAAACTATATGATTCATTGACCTGCTATTCATAATGATGTGCTAAAATCGAGGTTGAGTTGTATAGGGTTGACCAAGTATGTGTGAGAAATAGACCTTAGAGTCCACCAACCATATCCTCTTAAGCACTTCATTCAATGATATTTTACCTAAAATGGGGCGTTTAAGAATGCAAGTCATAAATTTTGTGCAGAAAAACATGGATATCTCAATAACAATATGGCATTGAAAGAGATTTTACCTTGAAATGAAGTGTTTAAGCATGCAAGTCATAAATTTTCTCAAGAAAACCGTGGATATTTGAATAATAGTATGGCATTGAAGTATTGAGGATCGACTCATTATCTCAAAGATGAACCCTAATCTTTGTTTCAAAGATTAACAAAAATAAAGATGTTTTTTACTATGAATTCTCTAGAAAATAATTTTAATTAGTCATTATGTACATATTCCAACATCCATGAGTCATAAATGTCTATAATTATGAATCATCACCCAATGTTACATAATAGATACATAAACAAATGAACAAAAATTACTTAGTTAATATTTAGACTCTAGAATCCAAGCTTTTTCAGTACTCTAGAGTTTTATTGTTTATCAAGGTATATCGTTGTTAACAGATACCAAAATAATGGCACAAAGGAAAAACCATAATTTTGCTTAGATAGTTGAGATGTAATAGTAATATTGCATCAATGCAGAGAACCTACATCAAAACTAATGTAATTTTGTCTATCCATGAGAAATTAAATTAAAATTTATAGAGAACTGAAAAGATGACTTGATAAGGTAATATGAGTTGAATTTGTTATCAAAGTTTGCTAATATGGAGTTTCAATGAACTACTTCAATATCTAAAGTTCAGTAGAACAAGGATATTCAATAAATATACTAGATTTAAAAACATTTCCATTAAGATTTAACTCTTAGGTTTACCCCTTGGCAAACCATATACACATTCAATTTTTAAAATTACCTAGAAAATCTAGCATACAAATAGCTCGATGTGCATTAACATACTGGAAGTCAGTTTAGCAAAAGCCACATACCTTATTAACAAAATCAAAATTCTCTACCAAATTCTTCTTATCCGGAATTCTATTGATGGTTGCTTCTGCTTCCATTTTGGCAGCCTTAGCCTTACCTCATGCCTCCTCAGTTATTCGAAGGGTTGCAAAAGCTTGAGTAGTAGCCAATCCTACAGACATTTTTGCATCTCTTGCTCTATGATTAGATGTTATTCTTTTATGATCAACCATGCAAAATTTTTTCCATTGACTCCATCCATATCTGAAGACAACTTCTCCCCCATAAATTTCAGAGTTGTCCCTAATTGTTCTACCAATTGCTCTACAATGAGGCACCTTCCACTCTTTTTTTTTTTTACCATATTTTCTTGCCATGCTACTTCCCTTGAAACAACAATTTTCTCCCTGCTACCAGAACCTTGAGAATTGATCATGTCTCCATAGCACTTTATGTTATTCCAATATAGTTCCTTGTTTTGCTCTGACAGACCGAGCTCAATGTTTCTAGCAGTATTGGTTGAAGTCCCAGGCATAAGGCCCACATATAGACATACGGACATTGTGCTAGACCAACCTTTTCATCCACATTTAAAATCATTTTTGATGTCTCCTCGAAATCTTCTTTCTTTTTTTGTGTCTTTTCTAATTCAGAACGGATAGCAACAAACATTTCCAATTCCTTTTCAAGGCACATCCTTTTCTTTTCCACTTTTCGGAACTGCTCCAGTTCGTCTTTCACTTGTTTTTTCTTCTTCTATGTGATTCCGGAAATTGACAAAAAATAAGCTTGATCAGTTCCAGTGTGGTCCTACCAATGTACTAATCATAATTTTGTGAATATGAGGATTCCAAAACATTGTAGAGAATATGTTGTGAATTAAAATATATTTATAGAAAAATTCAAAGACAAATTACTAAAGTAAATAAGTAAAATATAGAAAGGTATGCGCAAAAAATGAGGCAAAAATTACTGATTTTTTGTATTAAAATATTGAATACAACAATCTATATGGTATGTCTCTGTAAAACCCTATGACGAGACTAAGATAAAAATGCCTACGATATTACAAAACCATAAACAAGCATCAAGGACAACATTAGGGTCTGAAACAACTTCTAAAAACTCTTCTGTAATTCTGATATAATTCAAATCAACTTAATTTTCTCTATGAAACTAAGTAGCTATTTGCATTGGTTGTAAAAACAAATTATACCTTCTATTAGCAGGTTAAATGCAGAAAATTAAAGAGTACCTATAAAAATATGCAAAAGAATTAAAGTTTTACTCTCCAACCTTGTCTCTCCTTTGAAGGAAGTTTGTTGTCACCAACAACTTAGCCTTTGTAACTCATAGAAATGACACCAAAGGAAAATGAAAGCTAGAAATGTTATTGTGTACCTCTCCTCATAATGTTTCCTCTTTTCCCTTTGTAGATTCCATCCTCTTATGCATGTATTCATGGTAGTTGAACAATACAATTGTTTCTAGAATTTGTTGTTATTTTAATTTTAATCATGTTTAATTTAATTCAAGAGGATTGAAATTTCCAAAGGGTTGAGTTATATTATATTTAATTCTTAATTATTATGTTTTTGTAGGTGGGGCGCTCCTCTATATTTATTCTTAATTTTACTTGCTACTTATATTTATCAAATAATAACATTATGAAACTATAATGTCCATGTATATTTTTTGAAGAATGTTATTTTCAAACATGCCACATAGTAATCTAATTATGGTAATAAAGAACCATAAACCATGTAACAATGTGTCATAAGGAAAATAAAAATAAAAATAAAATAAAATAAATAAATAAAAATAATAAATAAATAAAATAAAATAAAATAATAAATTAATTAAATTAAAATTAAAATAAAATTAAAAATAAAAATAAAATAAAATAAAATAAAATAAAATAAAAATAAATAAATAAAATAAATAAATAAATAAAATAATAAAATAAAATAAATAAATAAGTGTGTGTGTGTGTGTGTCTTACCATCCATAATCACACATCATAAAATTAAATAACCATGGCAAAAACTCCATGTGGTTCTCAACATTATTGCATGTGTAAACCTTAAATAACCATGAACATAATATATGATATTTCAACCATATAAATAACCATATCCTCAAAAATAGCCATGCCATATGATACCGATCCAAAATTTGTATGCTAAAACCAAGATTGTACCTATAATGTTGTAAAAATGTGCTAAAAATTACGATAATAATGATATACTATTTATGTTGCAAAATTGTAACATAACCTATAATATGGAATGATGTTGGGAAAGAAATTAAGTTGAAAGTTGTAATCTATCCATGAAAATAAAAATACATACAATCTAAAACCACATTAATCTGCCAATCATAAACCATATTTATCATCCGAAGTTATTTTCCCTTTGACTGTAGTTTTTGCTTGTTGTTTGGTCTTCCTATGCCATGACTATGCATGTTTAGAAAAAACTCATTTTGTGCAAAAATATGATGTATACTTTGTAAGAAATGTAATCAATTGTATTTGTATGCTTCTACTATTACATGGGAAAATAAAAAGACAACAGTGGGTAATAATATTGATAAGGGAAAGGGTAAAGAAAAACCACGTGCACAGGCAAAGATAGTTTCACTTTGGTGGTAAAATAGGAAATTCGGTTAAGAGAATAATTTCTAGCTTGATACCATCGAACGCTACAGTCTAGTTGTAAATTTTATGTGGGATGCACTTGTATTTATATTCGGTGAAATTTAGCATAGAGAAATGAATCATGAACCTTGCATGTAGGGTTCGTGGTTTCAAGGGTGACAATCAAGAAATGACAAATGTCATTTGAACCAACATGCATATGATAAGATGACAGAGGTTTGATAAGAAGCCAAAAGAATTGCTTGTCATCTTTTATGACTTACCAACCTACAAGCATATGTTTGCATACCATACTAGGAACGTCAAGAATTTCATGCACATCATGAAGTGTATGACTACTCAAACAAGAAAAAATTTAAAATGAGACTCATTGGTGATAAATCGTCTATCTACAAGCAACATGTTCATGCTCACATTCACGAAGTCATATTTCCAATACATCTCTTTGCTCTTGTAATTCAATATCTTCAGTTATAGCACCCCAATTTCATTGGAATTCCTCAATCATGTTTGAGATTTCAATAATGAACCCAAATAAAGAATGAGAAATATCTTGCCAATTATCGAAACAAGCTCCAATATCAAGCTGGCAAGCATATTGTATGTTCATTTGATAAATAAGGATTTAATTAGAAACCAGGGGTCACTCGTTTGTTCCCTAGTATGGTCTACAAAAAGAATGTTGATCAAGAGAGAGGTTTTTTATACTTCTATGAGAAACTCCCTTGAATCTCACCGAGTTTACGAGATAATGGGACTAAAGCCTATTTGCTTCACACCTAAAAAACTATTGAGTATTTTAGAGAGAATATACAATGGCTTTGTGGTATAAAAATTAATACAATGGATTTGCAGTATAAAAATTATGATTTATGACTATGTATAATACTAAAATAAAACAAAATGAAATATTTACAATTCAATCATAAAAAATCTTAAATTGTTATACAAAAATAGATTGTACAAGTAATATCAAGAATCTATAACAAAGATAATAATTAATTAACAACTTACTAATCCATGTTTTGGGAAAATGAGGACTCCAAAAAACTTTAAAGCACATGCTATGAACTAACAGAAAAATTCATAGAAAAAATTCATAAACAAATTATTATAGTAAACAAGTAAAAGATAGAGAGGTATGGGCAAAAAATAAGGCACAAATTATTGTTTTTTTGTATTAAAATAATGAGTACAACAATCTATATGGTAGGTCCCTTGACATGCCTACAATGTTATAAACCATATACAAGCATCCATGATAGAATTAGGGTCTGAAACAACATCTGGAATAATTCAAATAACCTTAATTTTCAAATAAGCTTATTTTCAACTTATGGAATTCTGGTATAATTCAAATAAGCTTAATTTTCCTTGCACATTTAGGGATCTTTAACCATTGGTTGAAAAAACAAACCAGACATTCTATCAATAGGTTAAATGCAAAAAATTCAAATATACCTATAGAATGATGCAAAAGGATTAAATTTATCTCTACATCCATGTCTATACTTTGAAGGAAGTCTATTGTCACCAACATATTAGCTTCTGTAATTCATAGAATTTAAACTAAGGAAAATGGCAACTCAAAAATGTCACTACATACATCTCTCATCATAGTGTCTTCTCTTTTCCCTTGGTAGGTCCCATCCTCTTATACTTGTCTTGTTGTTACTTTAATTTTAGTCATGTTTAATTTAATTCAAGAGGATGAGAAGTTCCAAAGGGTTGAGTTAAATTATATTTAAATCTTAATTATTATATTTTGGTAAGCGGAATCCTCCTCTATATTTATTCTAAATTTTAATTTTGACTACTTATATTTATCAAATAATAAGTGACATAAAATTAAAATTTCCATGCATATTTTCTCAAAAATGTTGTTGTCTAAACATACCACATAGTAATCTAGCATGTGCCAATAAACAACCATAAACCACTTAACAATGTGCCATAAGCATCATCAATATAAGGTGGGAAAAGAAAAGAAGAAAAAAAATATATCTGCATTGTGTCTCCCTTCTTTGACGTCCATAATCATACATCATAAAATTAAATAACCATATGGAAAAAAGTCCTTGTGGCTCCCAACATTATTGCATGTGTAAGCATTAAAAATGGCCACATATTTCAGCCATATAAACAACCATATCCCCAAATAACCCTGCCAATACTAATCCAAAATGTGTATATTGGCCATATAATATATGATATTTCACTCATATAAACAACCATATCCTCCCAAATAACTCAGCCAATACTAATCCAAAATGTGTATGTTCAAACCAAGATTGTACATATATTGTTGTAAAAATGTGCCAAACTTTGAGATAATAATGTTGTACTATGTATGCTGCAAAACTGTAATATGCAATCATTTTGGGAAAGAAACTAAGCTAAAAGCTGCAATATGTCCATGAAAATAAAAATACATAAAGTCCGAGACCACAATAATCTGCTAATCAGAAACCATATTTATCATGTGAGGTTATTTTCCCTTTATTGTACTCCCTGCTTATTGTTTGGTCTTTGTCTTCCATGACTATGTATGTTTTAAAAAAACTGATTATGTGCTAATCAATTGTTTGTGTATGTTTCTACTATTGCATGGGCAAATAAAAAAACAACATTGGGTAGTAATATCGATAAACGAAAGGGGGGAACTGTGTGCAAAAGCAAATATATCTTCACTGTGGTGGTCAAGTAGGAAATTGGGTTAATGGAATAATTTCCAGCTTGATACCCATCTTATGCTATAGTCTGATTGTCATTTTTATGTGGCTCAAAACCTAGAGGTCTTGAGGGTTGCTTCGAATATATAGTTAGACAAGCATTGGAGGAGCTTTATAAAAATCAAACAAGCATATATATAACTGTATAAGACTGAGCATAAGATACTTGCTGCCCATTGATAGTTTCTTTTAATAGCAGGTAAGGTGTACAAGAGGATGCCATTTATTGGTCATTAAGTACCTCATCCAAACCCCGAAACTGGGAAGTCTCAAGGGTTTGGGTATCACAATATCAACATTTATTGTGGCTTCTTTATGAATAATGAATTTGGGAATCCAGAAACTGTCAAAAGAATGATTGGTACATAATTCTTTGATGGTAATTTTTTTCTCTAAATATAGCATAAGTGTGTGAGCACAAAGATAGAAGAGCGACCTGCTAGTGACTGCATTGAACTAAATATATCGACAATAAGCAATAAAATAATGTATATTTGTTAGCATTAGCCACAGCGCTTCGATGGAATACAGGCGAGGGCTCCTGCATCCTGGGTCATTTTCGGTACTAATTTCCCATTGCCAACTTTAAACCTTTCGCCAGTTTTGTACATTGGGAGAGCTTTTCCTCTCCCAGATGGAACAAAGTAAGCTCCATTCACAAACATATCGCTTACTGACTTCCACAACCATGTCGTTGTCTCACAAGAAGCAACAATGTAACACCCTTCGCACCATGACACCTGCTTCTTATACTCCTCTGTTGGAGCCACGAACCGATTCCCTTCACTTCTAATGGTGGGATGCATGCTTCCTCCAATTGCATATATTCCCCACTCTTCATAATTGTTATTGGCTACGTGCACATACCCATATCTGCACCTGCAAATATTTTAAGCAATGCATTAACACAATGCACAAAAGATCTTATCACTCTGTTAATAAAAAATAAAGTGCATTTTTATCAAAATGGTAAATTTTGGAAATATTTTAAATAACTTGTATTTTTTTATTTTAATCGTAGATTTAATAATAATACAAAAATTTAAGATAAATTGGCATTTTTAATTTTAATCATAGTTTTTGGAAATATTCTAAATAAATTAGTATCTTTTAATTAAATTTTATATTAATTTTTTATTAAAAAAACTAAAGATAATTGAGTATTTTATTCTTAAGTATACATTGAAAATTTTTTTATCAAATCGCAATATTTTAAATATTTTAAAATTTGCTAGAGAGATACAAAAATCACTTGGCTCTTGTTTGTTCATTGGATTTCAAAAATATTTTTTGGGAATTTTGCAACTGAATTTATTTTCACTTGATGAATATTAGTATCTTTAATTTAAATTCTATATTTAGAAAAAAACTAAGGATAATGAGTATTTTTATCTTAAGTGTACATTTTGGGGAATTTTTTATCAAATTTGCAGATTTTTGAAATATCTAAAAATTATAGAGAGATTCCAAAATCACTGGCTTTTGTTTGTCCATTGGATTTCATAATATTTTTCAGGATTTTGCAACTGAATTAATTCAACTAGATGATATTAGTATCTTTTAATAATTCTATATATATATAAAATATAAAACAAAAATAAAAATAAAAAAAATAAAACAAAAAAAACAAAACAAAAACAAAAAAAACAAAACAAAAACAAAAACAAAAAAACAAAACAAAACTAAGGATAAATGAGTATTTTTATTTTAAGTGTACATTTTGGAAATTTTTATCAAATTGCAGATTTTTTAAATATTCTAAAATTTGATAGAGAGATACAAAATCACTTGGCTCTTGTTTGTCCATTGGATTTCAAAATATTTTCAAAATTTGCAACTGAAGTACATTCAACTAGATGAATATTAGTATCTTTTAATTAAATTCTATATTAAAAAAAAAAAACTAAGGATAAATGAGTATTTTTATCTTAAGTGTACATTTTGGATTTTTATCAAATTGCAGATTTTTGAAATATTCTAAAATTTGATAGAGATATACAAAATCACTTGGCTCTTGTTTGTCCTTTGGATTTCAAAATATTTTCAAAATTTGCAACTGAATTAAATTCAATTAGATAAATTTACCTTGGCATTCTTTGTGTAAGACCTGGTCCGAAGTGGTTGTATGTAATTGTTACCTTCATGGTTTTATCTGCTGCATATTCATCACTATGGCCTAACAGCATGACCCGCATTCATTAACTCTTTAGAAATGATATAAGTTATCTTTGTATGAGTTGCAGATTCAAAAAATATTTTGAAATCTAATTAATGAAGAAAAATTCATTTTTATTGGTAAATTCCAAAATATTATTGAAATCTATATTCCATTTCATACAGAGCATAATTCATGAAAAGCTTAATGACCCCAGCTTGCCTTATCATGGGATGAGAAAAGGTTGTTGGAAATTGTAACTGCAAATTGTAACTGCAGTGGAAGCGACGGTGACATCAACCAAACCATCTGCACAATTGGAGAATGTGTTATGATCTATCCATATATCTCTGCAAGTCACAACAGATATACCATCTCCGTCCTGTGATTCTATCATTTCCACACCGCTAGTACCATAGGGCGCCATCTCTGTTAGCAGAACATTGTCGGGCACGTTGGGCTTACGGTCGTGGATGTGCAATCCATGAATAATAACATTGCTCACATTCCAAAGGCGGATGCAAGGCCCGTTGCTAATGTGGACATTGGCTCCTCTGCCATCGATAGTCTTGTGCTTCGTGACAAACAGGGGTATTTGAAGCTTTATGTTCATATCTCTGGCGAAAACTATCCAGAGTGGGCGCTTTCGAGTCACGCCATATCTCAAACTACCAGGCAATGGATTTGTAGGATTGTCATTAGGTGTGGTTACAATGTAGATTTCTCCTCCTTTTCCTCCATAGGCTGCACTTCCGAAACCCGCAGCACAATCTGCCAACTTCTTTCGATTTTGTGCCCATATTACATCTCTTCTCCAACAATTGTCAATGGGGTTAGAGCTGGTGCCATTTCAAGAAGACAAGGAGGCTTGCAACAACAGGGAAACTATAACTAAGAGCATCCATGTTGCTACTGCAGTAGAAATTGATATTTTGAAGGGTGCGGAAGGGGATAAATTCATCTGATCCATGGATCTAACGAAAATTTATTGTTCTACAACACTACACTTCTTTTCAAAAATGTTGATCGTATGGAGGAAACAGTTGAATGGAGGGGCAACGGGATCAGATTGTATGTGGGTCGTTATGGAAAAATGCCTTGGTTTTCTGATCTGTGAAACGAAGTATATATAGCTTTGGTTTTCTTTCATAATGTATATAGCCTGTGATTAGACAATAAGCGACCGATGAAAGGACTACTCCGGGCGTTTTCCGTGCACCTGGTTATGAAGGGATAAGGGAATGGATTTGTTAGAATATCAAATTAAAGTTGCATGTCCCGACGGAAAGAGAGTGAGATTAAGATAATAAGAGCAGGATTCTACGGGGAAAGAAAAGTGATTTTTTGTTTTTTTTAATTGTAAATTATAGTGTTTTCCAACCAAAAAAAACAACTTAAGATAATAAGAGCAGGATTCTACGGGGAAAGAAAATTGATTTTTTGTTTTTTTTAATGGTAAATTATAGTTTTTTCAAAAAAAAAAAAAACAACTTAAACAACTTTCTATTAAATATGAGAACGAAGTACATATATCAGAGAAGGATTTTTGTCAATGGCTAGAGATAGTGATGCAGTATCAATATCAATCTTGTAGGCATGGAACTGAAACAAAATGTTAAAACATGTTCAGATTCCAATTCCATAACATATGATAAAAATTCTCCATAAAATATATTTAATGGAGAAAAAAATAGATAATATATATCTAAAAAATATAGGGTTGTTTTTAATTAATAATGAAGCGTTGTGTTTTTTAATAGTCTCTCTTCCTTGCCAAACTTGAAACTAAACCCTTTTAAATTTCAAAACTTTGAAAATTAATATTCAAAAATTATTTATCATAAATCTTTAAGAATAAAACATACATAGACAAGGTTACCTATTTATGTTCAGACGGCCTTTAACATCCTATACCCTCTATATAAATCTTATAGATAAACTTTAAAACATAAAATTTTATATAAAACCAATTATGTAGATCAACTTTGAAACATAAAATTAAAAAAAAAAAAAAAAAAAACAAGTTTTTAATGTATAAATTTTTTAAATTGTTAATTTAGAGTATAAATTAATTTTTATTTATATATATATAAATAAATTTGACCTTTAAAAAAGATAGATTTTCGGGATTCTAAATTCCAAAATATTTAATCTCTATACATTAAGCAAATAATCTTTAAAGATCTCTATAATTTGAAATTGATTCCAAAAAAAATTATAATATAGCTAATAAACGCAATGACTTTTAGACCACAATCCCAAGAAAAACTTTTAACTCATTTATTTCACCACAATTACAAACTCCATTGCTTAAAAGGAACCCTTTTTATTTGGCAAAATACAAACTCCATTCCACCGAGAGAAAACAAAGATTATATTGTACCAAAATAAAATATTATTTGCCCACAAAAAAAACACAATTTATTTGCCCACAAGTACAAACTCCAATGCGTCAGGCTGGGAGGGCTACTGATTAATCGCATATTTTTTAATACAATTCAGGTGTGTGGCTTGAACCGGAAACCATGGAGCTAATTATGAGCTTCCATTAGCGGCTTTTCATTAGATTGGGGATGATAAAAAGAATTCATATATATCCAAAAGTCAATGAAGGAAAAGAGATTACTGGATATGGTGGCACCCATCACTTAGATTGCAGACGATGAAGACTTTTTATATATATATATATATATCAAAAGTCAATTGCTGCAAAGTAATGCTGGAAGCGTATCATATGGTGGCGGGGTTGTCGTGTCAATGTTGTTGCGTGGAATTGTCGTGATTGTGTGACTTCTGCTTAACGAACCAACAGAGATGATGCAGGGAGCATTGAGTCGACGAGTTAAAGATTAAACCGACCTTGTGTTGTACCTGAATCTTAATGAAAAATGGTAACTGTTAGGCTAAATTCGGATGGATATGACCAAAGGTTAATTTTGTTCTTATTTTTGCACTTGAGTGCACAGTTCACACGGTTGGGGCAGTCGACTTTTACGCTCCTCACCTGTGATCGATTCCCATTATGTGGTGCTGCGCGGCAGTTGATTCCCATTATGTGGTGCTGCACGGCAGCTTATAATGTTTCATTGAGAAACTATCGTAAAGATTTCGATCTGTATATAATGTATATGTGGCTTTCCCATTATGTTGATTCCCATTATGTGGTGTTGCACGGCAGCTTATAATGTTTCATTGAGAAACTATCGTAAAGATTTCGATCTGTATATAATGTATATGTGGCTTTCCCATTATGTGGTGCTGCGCGGCAGCTTATAATGTTTCATTGAGAAACCATCTTAAAAATTTCGATCTGTATATAATGTATATGTGGTTTCTTCAGTGGGGATTCTTCCCCCCTGAAAAAAACTTTGTTCTTATTCATTACATTTTGCAATGTTCCCAAAAAATTATAATTTAGTTAAGTCTAGCAAAATTTATAATATACTCGTTTCAATCATGAGTGGTCACACAAAATTTGTTGAACATTTAATTATTTTGATAATTTTAAATATGTTAAATATGTATAAGTTTAATCTAGTCATTTTAATTTTAAATTTGCTTAGTTACATAAATTTGTTGAGATGATAGATACTTTTAATAACTTGAATGATGAAAAATGATGAAATAAAACTTTTGAATGCAAAGTGACAATGTAACATCGTCTTCATTGTCATCAATCACAAACTATACTCTTGTATTGTTCTTATCGTCATACTTGTTAGTTTTTCCATGTTTTCATTTTGATCATATGAAAAGGATGATTGAAATCATAGATCATTCAAATATTTAACTCGAGATATTATAGTAAACGACATACCTTGTCTCTCTTGCTATCTTGCTATCCAATATTAATTGTAGCTTTGTCCAAAGTCAATCATTGTGACTTATGGAGTGTTAAACCCAAGCAAGATTCAATGGTAGTTGTTTTATATTACCTCATTTGAATGTAAAGTGACTAACAATGTTGAATGATGGAAAATGAGAATAATAAGAATGTAGTCAATCACAAATAGTTTATACTTTCAAAAAGCAAACATTCTAGGTAAGTGGACATTTTATTTAAGATGAAAATTCACATATGTTATTTATGGTTGAATTACTATAACACAGACATCAATGTACATTGTCAATAATTTTTTTGTGCTTACACTTAAACCAATGCACATCATACATCATACATCTAGTTAATGTACATCTATCTCCCTCCCTCTCTCCTTCTCTCTCTCTCTCTCCCACTTCTCTCTGTCTCTCTCTCCGCCTCTCCTTCCTTCTCTCCATCTCTCTCTTCTTCCCCCTCTCTTCCCAGTCATCTGTATCTATATCTCCCTCCATATATCCTTCTTTGTCTATCTATCTCACCCCCCAAACACAGACGCTCTTTCTTCATATCTATCTGTCTCTTTCATCCCTCCTTCTCTTTATATCTATATTATTCCCTCTCTTCCATCTTCATCAATATCTCTATCTCCCTATGTATCCCCTTATTTATCTCTCTATCTCACCCCACAAACATACTCTCTCTCTCTCTCTCTTCTTCCTTCCCTCTCTTTGCCCCTCTAAATCCATCTCTCTCTCCCTCCCTCTCTCTTTCTCTCTCTTGAGTCCTCTCTCTCTTCCTTCTGCTCTCTCTCCCTTTCTCTCCTACATCTCTCTCTTTTTCTCTCCAATCCATTAATATATACTGAAATCAATGCAATCCAACAATATTCATTGAAATCAGTGCAATCAATTAATTCAATCACATGTATTAGTTGAAAGTAAAATCATTATTTTGTATACATTTTAATGGCATAATGCTCACTATGATATGCATGTGTAATTCCTTCCATATTCAGCATGATATTGACATGTGGTACATTGAAAAGTAGTAGTCAATTACAAATACTTTATAGTTTCAAGAAACAAACATTTCAGGTTGGTGAACATTTTATTTAAGATGAAGATTCAAATATGTTATTTATGGTTGAATCAGTGTAACACAGAAATCAATGCATGTTGTCAATAACTATTTTGTGCTTACACCAAAATCAATGCACATCATACATCTAGTTAATGTACATCATACATTTAGTTAATGTACATCTATCTCCCTTCCTCTCTCCTTCTCTCTCCCCCCTTCATCTGTATCTATATCTCCCTCCGTATGTTCTTCTTTGTCTCTCTATCTCATCCCCACAAACTCTCTCTCTCTCTCTCTCTCTCCTCTTTGTCTATATCTCTATCTCCCTTCATCTCTCCTTCTTTGCCTCTCTATCTCACCCCCAAACACACACATTATATATCCATATCTATCTATCTCTCCCTCCCTCTTCCTCTCCCTCTCTCCCTCTCTCTTCCCCTTCTCTCCCTCTCTCTCATTCCTGTCCACTCTCCTCTCTCCCTCACTCTCCCTCCATCTATCCCTTGTCACTCCCCCTCTCTCTCCCCCTTTCTCTCTCTATGTCTTTCTTCTGCACCCTCTCTCTCCCCTCCAACTTCACTCTCTTTCTCCCTCCCTCCTCTATCTCTCTTAAGCCATACCCCTCTCTCTCTCGTCAACTAATCTCACTATAATTATATATATATATATATATATAACCTTTTCCCTCCAATCCATTAAATATATACTGATATCAACCAATGCAGACCTCAACAATAATTCACCGGAAATCAAATGCAATCAATTTAAATTAAATTACAGTTAACTAGTGCATTAGTTGAAAATTAAGATCTCTATTTTCTATGCATTTTAAAGGTATAATGTTCACTATATAATTTCTTTCATATTCAACATGATATTGATATGTAAGACATTAAAAAGTAGTATCAAAATATAAAAAAGAATATGTAATTCTCAAAAAATTTGATTAAGTTTAAAAATATAATAAATTCATAATTAAAAAGCTTTACAAATTATAATTCTCTCTAATTTTATTTTTTTATTTGAAAAAAATATAATAAATTTATAATTAAAACTTTACCAATTATAATTCTCTCTAAACTTTTTTTTAGCTTTGTAATGTGATATTATCAATTTAAATTTGAAAATAATAATTCTAAAGATTAATAATTTTATAACCTATTAACTCTATAATGTGATACTATCAAATTTAAATATGAAAATATTAGTTTTAAAAGTTAATAAATTCCTAACTTGTTTTTTATAGATTTAAGAAGATAAATTTTGTATATCGTACTATAAATTTTATATACTGTACTATTTTAAAAGGTAAATTCTTCCATAGAACAAACTTAAGGTGGTATATACAATAAAATATATATATATATATAACAGAATTGTGAGTAGAACAAGATGGCCAATATATTTTTATTTTTTTCGTTGCGGTCCTGACCTAGCCGGCGCTGCGCAAAAGGCTGTTGGTCGTCTGGCCCCTGGCTGCCGCAGAGGGCCTGCTCCCTCCTGCTGATCGCAGAGACCCTTACTGCGCCACTACGTTCAGGTCTGAGGATCTCTTTTTCGGAGAACATGGACTCCAATGGGGGCTTGGCTTCCCCCCCTGCGAGGGTCCTAGCATTCAAAGCAATGATCGAAGCCTGCACGAAGAAAGCCCCATCGGTGGCTCAGCAAAAGTTCATCAAGAGGATGGATAAGATCCCCACAGTCGCCCTTTCGGAGGAAGAGACGTGTAAAGCAGCACTGAACCTGGCAGAGAGAGGTCTTATTGGCCAGTTCACAGGCCTCTGGCCTTCACCAAAGTCAGTAGAAGATTGGACTCAGAGAAACTGGAACCCCCTGATCAAGGAGGGTGTGAAAAGCTACTTCGTCGGGAAAGGATACTTCGTCTTTGTGTTCGATAATCCGGAAGACAGAAGCCTAATATTCAGAAATGGGCCATATTTTATGGGACCGCAAGGCCTGTATCTGAATAAATGGTCCCCAGACTTCGACCCCTCCCAGGATGTCCCCTCAGCAGTTCCGGTATGGGTGAGACTTCCCCACTTGCCTCTCCACTGCTGGAACCAAAAATCCCTTGAAAACATCGGCAATGCATTGGGTAAATACATTGACAGAGCTGCAAGAAAAGATCAGTATTCATGCGCTCGAATATGTGTTGAAGTCGATCTGGAGGAGGGGTTACCGGAAGCAATCAAACTTACAGTTGCAGGCTGGGAGCACATCCAAGAACTGGACTATGAACAGCTTCCGTTCAAATGTAGACACTGCCACGAACACGGACATTTCGCGAAGCACTGTAAGAAGAAGGCAGAAGAGCAAACAGACAAACAGAAAGAGGAACAATGGACCCTAGTCCAGAAAACAACAAATCCAAAAAAAGGCCCTAGCAAAGGAAGGATAACAGGGACGACAAGCAGCTCAAAACCCATCCAGGAAGAGGAAATAGGGATGCCAAGCAGCTCCAAATCCATCCAAGAAGAGGAAGCAAATGTACAAGGGACATCAAGCGCACAGATCAACCCAACAGATCTGGAGCATGAAAACCTGGTGCATGTAGAAAGCACCCCTCCAAGTAAATAAAGTGAGAAAGAAAAGTAGGTCGAAGCCACACAGGCAGCTTGCCCAACCCTTCATATGCAGATATAACAGGGAAAAAAGCAATAGAAAGTTCAGAAACATCAGAAGATGAAGCCTACGAGCGTCCTACCAAAAGAGCTGGCAAGAAATCCAGGAAAGAAAAGAGAGAAGAAGAGGTCGAGAGACTTAAAACCCAAGGGAGCCAAGCAACCATAGAAATGTCCATTGGGCGGAATACTAGGCCGAGACCTTCCAAGGGAGGTCCCACCCCCCCACCAGGTAAATAATGAAATTCGTCTCTTGGAACTGTAGAGGACTGGGGAGCCCTGCAAAACTAGAAGCAGTTAAGGATCTTCTTAAAGCTGAACCCACAGACATCCTCATGCTCCAAGAGACCAAAATTGAAGGGCATTCCCTTCTTGATACCAGTAGGCTAAAATGGAACAAAAATACAGGCAAGGCAGTTAGCGCAAGGGGAACCTCCGGAGCATTGGCCACTCTATGGTCAGATAGCACATTCCAGCTCAATAAATACCATGAAACTCAGCACTGGATATACACAGAATTGACGCACAAAGTAAGTAAGTTGAATGTCTCTCTCTTCAATTTGTATGTTCCGGTAAATTATGCAGAAAAAAGAGAATGTTGGTATTCTTTATCAACTTACCTAGAACAACAGTCTCCAAACAATATTATCATTGCAGGAGACTTAAATATAGTTCTGAAGCCAAAGGAGAAGAGGGGAGGCTCCAGTTCCAGAGACCCCATGCTGGCCACGGTGGAGGAGATCGTACAGAACTGGGATCTCTTATACTTCCCTCCAGTACATGGACTCTATACATGGTCGAATAACCGGGTCAGGTCGGAACAAATCTTTGCCTGGCTGGACAGATTTATGATCCAAAGCGGCCTCTTGTTGAACAAAAAGATCGCCAGCACAAAAATTTTGCCCAAATTGACCTCGGACCATAAGCCAATACAACTGCTATTAGAGGACGAAGAAGATTTGGGCCCCATTCCCTTCCGATTCAACCCTCTGTGGATTGAGAAACCAGGTTTTTTCGATACAGTGAAAGAGGCATGGGACAAACCCATCATAGGTTCCCCCAGCTACATCTGGGAACAGAAGCTGAAGGCAACAAAACATGCGTTGAAGGAGTGGATTAAAAAGCCTGCACCCAATCCAACCAACCAAAGGAAAGAGGCAGTTCAGAGGTTGCACTCAATGCAAATGGGAATGGAGAATAAAGATATTACAGTTGAGCTTCTGGATGAGGAAGTCAAAACACAACGCTCTACCTATCAAGCCTTCCGAACTGAAGAAGAGTACTGGAGATTAAAGTCTAGAAGTTTATGGTTAAAGGCAGGGGACCGGAATACTTCTTATTTCCACAAACAATACAAAGCTAGACTATCCCGGAACCATATAGCGGAAATTAAAACCATGGAGGGACAGGTCTGCAAAGGGTTTGATCAGGTGAAAGCCGCTGCTGAAGCACATTTTAGGAATTTATATAATATTGGAATTCACGCTGAAGAAGGGGAAACCAATGACTTTCTTTCTAATATTCCCCAGCTTGTCAATGATGAAGAAAATACAGTCCTATGCAGACCTATCACAACCAAGGAGGTTATCCAAGTGATCTGGTCAATGGAAGCCGATAAGGCCCCTGGGCCCGATGGATTCTCTATCCATTTTTATCAATCATGCTCGGAAGTTATCAAATCTGACCTCCTCAAAATGATCAAAGGCTTTATGATAAAAGCTAAAATAGGAGGAGGTATCAAATCCACCTTCCTAGCTTTAATCCCAAAGGAAACCAATCCAGAGACCTTTGCAAGATTCAGGCCAATATCGTTGTGTAATGCTTCTTACAAAATCATAGCCAAGCTCCTAGCAAATCGACTTAAGCCTTTGCTCAAAAAGTTGATTTCCAGCAACCAAGGTGGATTTGTGGAAGGCAGATATATTATGGACAATGTCATTCAGGTTCAGGAGACCATCCATTCAAGCAAACAACGGGGCGAGAAAGGTATGTTGATCAAACTCGATATGGCAAATGCATTCGATAGAGTAAATCGTTTGTTTCTATGCAAAGTCCTGCTTTCTTTTGGTTTCTCTCAGCACTTTGTCCAGCTTATCAAAGCATGCATAGAATCCCCGTGGATTGCCCCTCTCGTCAATGGACGTCCCACCAACTTCTTCCAAGCTCAAAGGGGCATTAGGCAGGGATGCCCTCTCTCTCCCTTCCTGTATATTCTCATGGCAGACTCTCTCAGTAGGAAGTTAGCAGTTGAAAAATCCGTCGGCTCCCTCCCGGGTCTCAAACCTTCTGAGGTATCAACTCCCTTAAATCATGCCCTCTTCGCAGATGATTCTCTGCTCCTCGGAGGTGTTTCCGCCAGAATAGCGAAAGCATTTGACAATGTACTGAAAAGTTACTACAGGGTGACTGGAGCTCTTATCAATGAGAGCAAAAGCGAAATCTACAGTTGGAACGCGGAACAGCAAGAGATCACCAACATTTCGAGGATACTCGGGTTCAAAGGCCAGGCCAAGTGGGACAGCTTCAGATATCTTGGTCTTCCCATTTCCTCTGGAGCGAACAAGAGATGTTTTTGGACTCATATAATCAGCAAAATTAAATCCAAAATCACAAATTGGGGTGGTTATTGGTTAACAAAAGGAGGCAAATCCATTCTTATAAAAACGCAGCTGTCAGCTCTTC
Organism: Pinus taeda; assembly: GCA_000404065.3. NCBI lineage: Eukaryota > Viridiplantae > Streptophyta > Pinopsida > Pinales > Pinaceae > Pinus > Pinus taeda. Next base: position 10,806 of record APFE031356876.1, on the reverse strand, counting down.
CCATATATCAATCAGCATTTCTCCTCGCCCCCAAATATGTCACGGACCAGATAGCAACCCTGATCAGGAACTTCCTATGGCAAGGCGGGAAAGGAAACGAAAAAAAGTTGCACTTAGTTAAATGGGATACAGTCAAGAGGCCAATAGATGAGGGTGGTCTTCAAATTAGGGACCCCTCCTTTATCAACAAATCGTTGGGCGGCAAACTGTTGTGGAAAATAATAAGCGACCCCTCACATCCAATCAGCATAATTTTAAAGTAAAAATACTCAGGCAAAGAAGCGATAAGGAAAATGCAAATACAGTCCACAACGGCCAGCTCGCAGGTATGGAGGCTATGTTGCAAGAGTAGCGAATTCTTCAAAAAACACATGTACAGAATACCCGGAAATGGTAAGTCCACACAATTATGGAAGGATCGAATTATGGGGAAAGACCCGCTGGGGGAAAGAGAGGATATCGCAGAGCTCAGAAATTGGCTGGAAAGAGCAGGAGTTAACAGAGTATATGATCTGGCAAGCTGGGACGAACGTGGAGAATGGTTAAAATGGGACTTCCACGGAGTCCCTGAGCGCCTAAAGGACCAACAGATCCAGCTTGAGAACATGTTAGAAGATGCCACCTCAGACAACAGATTCAAAAAGGATCGATGGGGTTGGGGAAAGTCTGGAATATACACCTCAGCAGAGGGATATAAGTCTCTTCAGGGAAAAAGGCTCAGCCACCATACTCCAGCCTTTTGGAAGCAGATTTGGGAGCCATTAGCGCTACCAAAAATAAATTTTTTCTTTTGGACCTTGGTACACAACAAGTTATTGACAGGGGACAATCTGACAAAAAGAAAGTTTGAAGGGCCTCATAGATGTGCTCTTTGTAGATGTCAGTTAGAAACTGCCCAGCACTTGTTTCTTGACTGCGCCTTTGCCAAGAAGGTGTGGGGACTTCTTCTCGACGAATTCCAGACCTCTCTCCCTGAGCAAACCTCTGTCTCTGAGCTGTTTGCGACTTGGTGTGCTAGCTACCCCAAAGGCATCCTCCCCAAGTCCTTTTGGTGCAGGATTTGGATAGCGTTGCCAAATTTTGTTTGCTGGCAACTGTGGTTAACTAGAAATCAGCAGATTTTCAAAGAAACGCAGTATTCCCCGCATCAGGTTGCAGCAAAAGCTAAGGCCCTTCTGTTGGAAGCGGCTCAGCGGCAATATATCAAAGAAGACCGCCTGCTCAGGCCAGAAGAAAAAAGGTGGCTTGTTATAGATCCGTTGTCCCGAAAGTATAGAACCTCACCCCTGAAAGCAAACCTGGAATGGAGAAAAAGAGAGACTGATGACATCTTTCAAAGCTGGTGGAGGGCGCAAAATGTAACTACCATTTTCTTTGATGGAGCGTCCAAAGGAAATCTTGGAGCAGCAGGTGTTGGAAGGGTCATCTACTTTGCGGAAGGGCTCTCCTCTGTTTCTTTTGCATGGGGTCTCGGAGAGAAAACAAACAACCAAGCGGAGATTCTGGGGCTACTAAAGGCCTGCCACATTGCAAGAGAGAAAAGCGCTAAAGATATTCAAGTCTTCGGAGACTCATAAATTTTAATCAAAAAACTAATCAGAGAGGAATACTTCAACAATGTTGGGCTCAACAAAATATTGGATAGACTGAAGACGGTTCTACAGAGTTTTGACTCATGCAAATTTTATCATATACTTAGAAACTCCAACAAGGAAGCAGATCGTATGGCGAACTTGGGCAGCACTCTCAACAAAGGAATCTTAAATGTAAATGGGGAAATTCTTTATCATCATTTGTGAACTGCTCCTTTCCAAAGGAAGCAAAAGTAGGTTTTCAACCATGTAAGCAGGGCTGCCTCGGCAAAGTCCCTTTTTGTTTCTAACATATCAATAAAATAAACAACCGTTTCAGTTAAAAAAAAAAAAAAAAAAGGGGCATCAGTTCACTTTTTCATTTGATCGGTAACTATTTTTTAAGTCCAAAAATTTTATCATTAGAAGAGATGTAAAGTTTGCTGAAAATATATAGGCCTACGAGCCTAGTTCGGTGGATGTGCCACCTCTCTCTATTCCTTCTACTTCTGAAAATATTTCTTCTTCAGATGATGACAGCAAGGATGACAATCCTCCCCCACCTTCTCAGGATCCTCCTTCAGCTCCTCAGCTTCCAAAATGGGTCCATGCTACTCGGGATGTAGTAGGTGCTCTTGTAGGTGATCCTACAGATCAATGACGTACACGTTCTCAGTTCGATAGAGCCGCTTCTTTACTGGCTCAAGCTTCAACAAATTATGATCCTAACACCTTTGCAGAAGTTTTAGGCCATCGAGATTGGGACGCAGCTATGAATGAAGAATATCGTTCATTATTGGAAATGATACATGGGATCTTGTTCCTCTTCCAAAGGGACGAAAACTTGTTAAATGCAAATGGGTTTCCAGAACCAAGTATGGACCAGATTGAAAAGTTGATAAACATAAAACTTGTCTTGTTGCTAAGGGTTTTTCACAAGTTGAAGGCATTGACTATACTAAAACCTTCTCCCCTGTTGCCAAAATGAACTTATTGCCTTGTTCTTTTCCTTACTGCCTCTTTCAAATGGGAAGTCCATCAGATGGATGTTAAATCTGCCTTCTTGCATGGGGACTTACATGAAGAAATCTATATGGAACAACCTCCTGGCTTTATAAAAATAGACTTGAGCGTTGTATGTCGGCTTAAGAAATCCCTTTATGGTCTCAAACAAGCCCCTCAGGCTTGGTATGCCAAAATGGATAGCCTTCTTTTAGATTCTAGCTTTTCTAGGTGTCATTCTGACAATAGTGTCTAGACCAAGAAAGTGGGTAAGTCTCTTATAATTCTTGTTCTTTATGTTGATGATCTAATCCTTACCTGTAGTGATCCCAACCTTATAAACCATATGAATTCCAGCCTTAAAAAAAATTTTGAAATGACAGACTTAGGACACTTATATTATTTTCTTGGTCTTCAAGTCTTGCAAACCAAGGAAGGTATTTCCCTTTCCCAGTCCAAGTATGCCTATGATCTTCTACGCCACTTTCGCATGGAAGACTGTAAGCTAATCCCTTTTCCCTTTAGTCTGGAGCCAAACTTTCAGTCACTTGTACTTCCCTTGAAGTTGATGCTACCTTATACCGTCAGCTTGTAAGAAAACTTTTGTATCTGACCCATACCCATCCTGACCTTTCCTTTGTTGTTGGCCTTATTTGTCGGTTTATGCAAAGCCCACATGAAAGTCATTGGAACGAAGCTAAAAGAATATTTCTTTATGTTCGAGGTAAAATTCAGTTTGGGATTCATTACAATGCAGAAGCATCTCCTCTATTGGTTGGTTTCACTGATTTCGATTGGGCTAGTGACCCTAATGATCGGAAGTCTACTGCAGGTTATGTGTTCACTCTTGGTTCTGGACCTATTACATGGGCTTGCAAGAAACAAAGTGCCATTTCTCTTTCTTCAGCAAAAGAAGAGTATCGTGGCCCCGTAGAAGCTAGTAAGGAAGCCCTGTGGCTTCGTCAGATCCTGTCAGAGTTTGGCTTTCAGTAGCAACATCTGACTACATTTTGGTATGATAATCAGAGTCCTATTCACCTATGCAAAGATCCAGTCCAACATCAGTGCAACAAACACATTGAACTACACATGCACTTCATCAAAAAGCTCATTCATGACCATGTTCTTGAAGTGTAATATTGTTCAACCAATGATCAAGTTGCAGACATCATTACAAAGGCTCTCACAGAGGCAAAGTTTACTAAACTTCGATTTATGGTTGGAGCTCAGGAAGTTGCCACTAAGGGGGGATAGGCTCTAATGCCTCCTTCCTTCTCTTATTGTGTCATATTTGTACATCCTTCAATCCTATCCCAAATTGTTCTTAAGGGGGGATGTTAGGATATTCCGACACATATGGAATAGTAAAGTATAACTTGGTGTAGTGTAGAGTTAGGTAAAGTGTGTTTCTTTACTATGTACTTTTGTAACTTACAATCCGACAGTCACGATATGTTCTAGACATGAAGTGATCTGACAATTCATTCTCTCCTCAGTATTACCGACACTTGATCCGTGGCTTAACACCCGATTGGTCCATGATCTCTATTTAAAGAGCATGGAGGGTCATTTGTCGGGTGACCGTTCATGAGAGAAGCTTATGTAAATTTTCTTTCTTTTATTAATAAATTTCCTGAATTGGCCATGTTGGCTCAGGCCGTGGAATGTTTCCCTCTTTGAGGGTTTTAACCACGTCAAGAACACTGGTGTATTGACCTGTGATCTATTTGTGAGCGGTGTCCTTTGGTGTTCTATTTGAGGAACTTACCCTATAAATTCCTAAAATAAAGAGAAATTTTCACCATCTAAGAAGTTCAATGCATCAAATAGAGGACATAGACATCGATCTAAGGAGCAGAATAAGGAGCTCGTGCGATGTTGGACTTGCGGAGGAGATCATCGAAGGAGGGATTGTCCATAGTACCAGGGTGGTAGGCCTAAGATATATAGTGCACAAGAGGCGCAATGATTCGAACTTAAACAAGAATGCAACAACTTACAGATATAATCATAAACACAGAGATGCAGTAGAAAAACAGTTCATTTCATTAATAGAAAAATATTGAATTATGCTTACAAACATAATGGAAATAAGATAGCTCGGGCAATGGTAGCTTATCTCTGAGAAGAGATGTGGCAGCTACATGCCTCTAAACTGTGTTACAATGAGGCTCAAGGGCCTATTTATTATTGGAAAACATGATAAAACCCTAAACAACCAAAACCCTAACCCTAGGAGATGTAACACCAAGAGTTTTTGGGCTCGGATTAGTTGGGCAGCCAACTTACCAGGGTTGTAACTTGGTCATATTATCTTCGTTTGGCACGTACGATATCTTGTTGGAAAGGTCTCTCTAAGTACTACAGGTTTTGCTGCATGCCCTTGCCTATAGTTATGGGTCTACCATGAACCCAAAAAAACATCCTTTAGGGGGTCAAAACTGCTCCAGAAGTTCAGGACTCGAAAAACTGCTAAAAATAGTAAATGCTGAAATAGATAAGGAAACATGTGAAACTGACTGGGGGGTCTAGGCAGAACAGGTGGGTGGCCACCAATATCCACCTGGATCAATCTCCCCCCTTAGGAAGCAATGGTCCCCATTGTGTGTAGAGCCTCCATGAGGTGAGGAAATTTCTGTTGAACCTGGTCCCTGGCGAACCACTTGCCTTGGTGAAGGAGTTGGCCTGCTTTGACAACTCGATATAGTTGTATCCTCTATTGGTGAGTGTTCTTTATCTGTGTGTCCATGATCTGATCAGTTATGGCTTGTTCCATATAGTTCGGGTTGAGCTCTATTGGTGTGATCTATTCTGCAATGTCAGATGTGTCCAACAATGGTGGAAAGTATGGCCGAAGACAATCTACATTGAACATTGGGTGCAAACCAAGGAAAGGTGGGATGCTAAGCTTGGACGCATTGTCACCGACGACCTTGGTGATGGTGTATGGCCCATATCGGAGTGGGCGAAGCTTACGTTGGGGTCCAACAAGGCTCTCCTTCGGTAATTGTAGCCAAACTTTGTCACCCACCTAGAACTTGTGTGACACTCGATGCGATCATGGCGATGCTTGTACTTAGCATTAGCTCTATCGAATATATCATGGACCTTCTGGCAGATGTGTTGAATGCTCTCAATGAAGTTTTTAGCCCTTTTAGCTTCAGACTGAATGTGAGTCAAATCTACCAGAGTGGCTGCAAATGGTATGGCCACATCAATGGGGAATAATGGCTGAAATCCAAAGCCTACCTGAAAGGGGATGTTGGATGTTGAGCTATGGAGAGCTATGTTCTAGTTGTGTTGGATAGATGGGAGACTTTCATCCCACGTGCGTGGATGCTTCTAGTTCTATATGTGCAAAATGTGTACAATCATCCTATTGACAACCTTTGTTTGGCCATTATTTTGGGGATGGAAAGGCATGGACTTAGTAAGTTTTGTATCCATCATCAACCAGAGACTTGACCAAAATGCACTCAGGAATCTGCTATCCAGATCTGAGACAATGGACTGTGGGATCCCAAAGTGTACCCATACTCACAATAGATTGTGAGATCCCAAAGTGTACCCATACTTGCTCAAAGAAGAGCTTAACAGTGGCCCTTGCTGTGATAATCTTCTTGCAGGCCGCCATGATGTCCATCTTAGAGAATTTGTTGATGACCACGAAAATTCAATCGTTGTTGTGCTTAGTAGAAGGAAGGCCCGACATGTAAACCATGGAGACAAATACCCAAGACCGACTAGGAGTAGGTAGAGGAGTATATGTGACTTGCTCCTTGATGGTTAATTTGGAAATGGTGTAGGCGGTGCAGGATCTAATGTACTTCCCAACATCCTGACGAAGTTTCGACCAATAAAAATACTTATGCAATACCACCACTATTTTCTCTACTCCAAAATGTCCAGCGACCCGACTGTAGTGCGCCTCCCAAATCATCTTGGCATGTTCACTTGAAGAAACACATATGTGTCCGAGATGGAATAACAGTGCATCATGAAGGTGAAAATTTGGAACTTGCTTCCCTTCGAGGAGTGTCTGGTATATGCTGCCGAATTCTAGATATCTCTTGTAAAGATGCGGCCACCCCGATGTCTCGTGCCCACAGGAGTCAAGCACAGTGATCAACGCCATGACTAGTGGTCGGCTAAGGCAATCAACAACATTACTGGTGTTGTCCTTCTTCTACTTAATGTTCAAATGGAATTTTTGCAAATAGGTGGACCATTTTTTATGGCGATCGTTCTGCAACTTCCCTTGTGTCTGTATGAATTATAGAGGTTGGTGGTCTGTGTGGATGACCGTTTCCTTCCCCAAAATGTAATGCTTCCATTAGCGGTAAGCCTGCATAATGGAATACATTTCTTTGTCATAAGTGGGGTACTTTCGGACTGTGCCTGAAAGTGTCTCATTGCGGTAAGCCACTAGATGCCCATGTTGAGTAAGAACTACACCAATAGCATAGTTAGAAGCATCTGTCTCAATCTCAAATGGTTGTTGCAGGTTTGGTAATGTGAGCATTGGTGCAGAACAGAGGCGATTCTTCAACTCGGAGAACGCTTGTTGTTTGGTTTCTGACAAAAATCCCTTGGTGACTTAACTTAAAGGCCAATTGATATGAGAGAACCCCAACAGGAACCTATGGTAGATATTGACAAGACCCAAAAAGCTACGGAGCTCTGTTAGAGTGGTTGGGGCTGGCCAATCTCAAATGACTTGTATCTCTGATGGGTCCACATGTACACCATGCTCATCAATGATGTACCCCAGATATTGAACCTAGGTCAGGCCAAAGGTGCATTTCTCCAAGTTATCACACTGCTTGTGTTGGCACAGGGCTTGAAGGACATGTTGAATATGGTGGAGGTGCTCTTCCCAACTCTGGCTGAAGAACAAGATGTCATCTAAATAGACCACCACGAATGCATTGGTCAAGCGTCACAAGATGTCATCCATCAGTCTCATGAAGGTTGTAGGGGTGTTCGTCAATCTGAACAGCATGACCAACCATTTGAAAAGACCCTCCTTGGATTTGAAGGCAATCTTCCACACATCGAAGGGTTCGATAAGCACTTGGTGATAACTTGACTTCAAGTCAATCTTGCTAAAATATTTGGCCCCCTTGAGTTGGTCCAGAAGGTCATCAATCTGCGAGATTGGGTACCTATTCCGAACAGTGATCTTGTTCAGCACCTGATAGTCAATACAGAGCCTCCAGGTCCCATCCTTCTTCTGTACCAATACAATCGGGCTCCCACAAGGTGATGAGCTTAGCCTAATGTGCCCTTTCTGCAATAGTTCCTAAATTTGCCTCTTTATCACATCGCTTTCCAGAAAAGAGCATCGATAAATGGTCCATCGGGTGGCGGCGCGCCCGGGGTCAGATCAATGGAGTGCTTGACCTGACAGTGCAGAGGTTCCCCTATGGGTGAGGCAAAAATATCCTTGTACTCCTCCACGACCTTGGCCATTTGTTGCTGTTGTGCAGAGGGGCCCTGCTTGGAAGCAGTGGCCACATCCTTCTTCTTTCCCTAGGGGTGAATCATAAGGAAAACAAATTTCATGGTTTGGGAAACAATCTTACTACATTGCTTTGCAGTGATCAATGAGATGGCGGTAGGCGGGGCTACCTTTGGTATCCTGTACAACTTATTAACCAAAGTAATAATCATAGAGAAAGGTGTACAATCTTATACAACATGTCACTTCCATAAGTATGGTTGTCCTAACAATACATTACAAGCTTCAAGAGGAGCAACATCACACAATACCTCATCCATGAAGGGCTTGATGCTGTAGGGAAGGCGACACTATTGGCTGACACAAAGATCTCGTCCTTGGTGAAGCCACCCAATGGTGTACGACTGTGGATGTGTTATAGTCTTTAGGCCCAACCACTTCATAACATCTACTGAAATGAGGTTCTTTTGACTCCCACTGTCGACAATGAACTGCAAAAGAGAACCCTTCACCCACATCTATGAGTGGAATAGGCATTCCCCCTCCTCTGGATCTTCAGGCTCAATCTTCTGGATCTTGGTGGTGGTCACAGTGACACTGGGCTCCATGTCAATGATATGCCTCCCTTTTTCTGTTCCCTTATCGAGTTTTGATTTAGAATTAGAACCTGCATCTAATTCGGAAGCCTTCATCTTGGCCACCTGTGACTGCTTGAACTGACACTCACTTGTATTGTGAGTGGAGCTCTTATGGAACTCACACCATTTTCCCGTGTCCTTCTTCGTCTTCGGGGTGTTTTTCTTTGCTTACAGCTTCGACGGGCTGTCCTGGGTAGTGATGCCTTGCCTTGGTCCTTTGTTTTGTGGTTTTGGGGTGCCTTTTCCTTACTTTGGATTCACAAATCCAAAGTCCCACTTCTTGTGTTTAAACTTCTGGTCAATCTTGACAGAGTATCGATACACTGTGCTGAGGGAGGAAATGTCCAGGAAATCTGTCTCGTTATGGATGTACTTGTGTAGACAACCGCGGTACTTGAGAACCAAATGTCGCTCAGTATCCTTGATACCCAACTTCATACACAAGGTATGGAAAGTATTTGTGAACTCTGGCACATTTTGGTCCCTTCCTTGTCGTAGCGTGGTCCACTTTATGTATTTCTCTTCATAGCTTCTGACAGGGTAATATTGTTCCTTGATGGCGTCTCGGAAAAAATTCCAAGTGGGTGTGGCTGAAAATAGTGAGGGTTCACTCTCATACTTTTGTTCATAGTAGGTTTCCCACCAATCCTTGACGTATGGGTCAACTTTAAGTAGTGCAAAAGTAATATTTTCCCGATTGGAAAATTCACGAACTGAAAAATATCCTTCCAATAGATTTAACCATTTATCTACGTTGTCTACATCAATCAGGCCTTCGAATATGGGAATATCAAAGTTAAATCGTACCTTAAAAGGAGTGGCGCCTCCAGAGTGGCTGTTGGATGAAGATGGATCACCTGGGGATAGCCATCCAAGGATTTGGGCAAAGTTATCCATTATTGTGTCCCTCTATCACTTGAGGGCTTCCTCGAGAAACATTTTGAAAGGATCTCCTACCCCCTCATCTTTCTTTTCTTCCACCATGGGAGGTCGTGGGGTTTTGCAAGGATGAGCTTGCAATGTGTTAGAGTCAGTCTGGTCAGTCCTCTGTCAGAGATCAAAACTATTTATGCATTTCATTTTTAGGTGTCCCGCTCCATTCAGCCACCTGCATTTCGCTAAGGGCATGCCGTAATTTGACGGAGAAGGTCATGCTAATCGTTCCCCCTCATGTCTGGCTCCTGCTGGCTCAGTTCTTTTGTCAATAATCACCAAAGTCCATGACAGTCAAGGTCTGGTCCTTTAAAGGACAAAAGTCATTTTCGATGTTTAGGTCTAGGGATTCATCAATTTGGTCTTTAAACATATTCAATAGAGCCATGCAGGATAGAGTGAGGCCCTTACACAGTTATGATTCAGAGAGCTTCATCGTCATGTGGATAGACTTCGACTGTTCTTCAAAACTCTGTTTTGAAGAAAAGTCAAATAGTGTCATTTGTGATAAAATTTTAAAAAAAAGTCGTCAGTTGATTTCTTCAGGTGCAGACATGGTTTCCGTGGCCAAATGTCCTGTCATGCAATCCCTGCAAAGAGTGCTGAAAATTTCATCATTTGAGCTAAAATTTCAAAGGGAAAGTGAAAATCAGTGTGTTTTAAAGTCAGTGAAAAAGTGTCAAAACATAACATTAGAAAAATGGGTTTTTGAGGAAGAAAAAATTTAACCCACCACTTCCAAGGCTATATATACAAGTTTTCATCAAAATCAAAGTCATTGTGCTAATCCAAGCCTTAGAGAAACGTTGCAAAGGGTTTGAGTGTGCATCGTGCGTGTTTGAGTGAGTTGGAGGCAGTTTCAAGGAGCGTGGCGCATATACTCAGGGGCACGGCGCACACAGAGCCGACCCTCAGTTCAAGTTTTCAACGGGTGCGGCGCACACCCAGGGCACGACGCACTGGGTTTTGCGTGCGGTGCACATAGACCAAGGGCCGAAACAGTGCCAAATCACCTCAAAATTTTTGTGAAGCCCATCAAAGTGAAAGGTAGGCTCTATGACATGACTTGTTCATCAAATTTTATAAATGATATGGTGGTTTATAGCGATGTTTGAATGCAACCAAATTCATAAAATCAACCACAAGAAAACACCAAAAACCATGATGGCTAGGGTTGCAAAAGTGTGGTGTTAGTGCCAAG
>APFE031356868.1:0-10637 GCA_000404065.3 Pinus taeda | reverse complement strand
ATATGATATTGTACTCTTCTTGGAACACTTCAAATTCAGGTCAACCTTGTACTGGTTGAATAATTATGAATACCTCCCTAGTTAAGAGGGAGTGTTGACAATATAACTAGTATTGGTTTTCGTAATTGTATGTGGCTCATGATAATGTTGTAATTCTTATGTATTTGTCAAAAGAAAGAAAAAGAAAAATTATTGTAAAAAAAAATTAAAAATTATTTTATAAGCATGGGTTTTATGCTCAATTTATTATGTTTATAGGTCAAAGCACCCATTGAGTGCTTCTAGGTTTGTGTCATGAGTCATAGTCCTTGTCATCATGTATTAGACCCTTCTTGGGCTCTTTATGTCAACGAAATAAAAGTATATTTGTATCAAATTGTGTCTAGTCCCTCCTCCACCAAGTCGGCTTCAACATCTAGCAATTCGGCCCCATTAAAGATGATTCAACCACACAAGTGGCTATATATAAGTAGAGATTTCGACCTAGTATGGCATCTATCCAAGAATTTATTCGATTTGCAATTTTAAGGAAGAAAAAAGTACCTAAAGCCTAGAGAAGAAGGTCTACTCCATTGCAAAAGGAAAGATGGCTAGCAAAGAAGAATTGGACCATAAAATCTTCTTGTTTTGGCCCACACATGCGAGAAGACTGAGGAAAAAGTGCGAAGTTGTAGGTTGAGAGTTTCAGTTGTTGTAGGGAAGGCCGAGACCCTATTTGACTTAGATTTTGGAGTTGGATTTTATGATGACTTTGGAGATCTTGGCTAAAGTTTGACTGGCCTTCTTGAGATTTTCACTTGGTGGATTGGAGGAAGTCTTATTGCTGCTCAAAGGGTTTTGGTTGTCCGATTTGATTTGGTTCTAAAGGAAGAGGAGAATTTTGGGTTTTTCCCATAGGAGAGGGTTTTTGCCCTGGCTGAGAGGCTACATACCATGTTCTTGTTGATTTGATCTTCATGCATTTATGTTTTGGTAGTTGCTTGATGATAAGAAAATAAGAGAAGACGTAAAAGAAAATAATAAAAACACATGCATATCACAAGTAATTATGAAGATAAGAAAATCTTTTTGCCTTTCTAATTTTCTAACATCTACTAGGGTAGAAAACCTAGTGTTACAGTAGGAGCTTGAATCTTCATCATCATACCTAACAGGAAGATTGTTGATGTTTTGGGTAGCTATGGGAGGTATTTTCCAACTGCACAAGTTAAAAGAAAGAAAAATTAAATTTTAAATTAGAAAAAGAAAATTAAATGAAAGAAAATTAAATTTAATTTGCAAAGAGACATGCCTCCTAGGCACCCTAAAATCACTATAAAAGGACTCTTGAACTTCTCATTTTCACACTCACTCTTCACAAACATTTTTCTCTCTTTGTCACACGTGAGAAGCAATCTGAGGAAGATTGCGATGTTTCTAAGTAGTAAAATTTATGAGATAGTCAAAGTTTGACTAGTTGAATTTTCTGTGTGTAATTGCTTAATGATTTCCTGTGTTGTGCTAAAGTAATATCATAAATCATTGGAAGTACTTACCAGATGCAGAAAATTGTGCTTTTCTAATTAGCACTAGAAAATCAACATGGTATTAGAGCTTTGGTTGAGAAAGGCCTCAACTGAGTGTTAAATTTTTGGTGTTGTTACAATTTTTATGTACAACATATTTACTTCTACTCCTACCTAAATTTATGCAAAGAATTGCATAAATTATGGTGGGCAGTAATTCCTGGTAAATATGTTTAATTAACGAAATATAAAGAATGTATTGCATATTTACTTTTTACTTTCACCTAAATTTATGCAAAGAATCACATACATTATGGAGGAACAATTTAACAAAATAAAACACCATGTTGGTGGATTATAGCCTAATTCTGATGGAGTAAAATACAAATATTAATATGATGAGAGATTTAACCTCATAGCACCAATGAGTAAATGGTTGGAGAATATGTGTGGGGTGAATAACGACATAGATCCACTATTGTTCGGTGGGCAGTAATTCCTGGTAAATATGTTTAATTAACGAAATATAAAGAATGTATTGCATATTTACTTTTTACTTTCACCTAAATTTATGCAAAGAATCATATACATTATGGAGGAACAATTTAACAAAATAAAACACCATGTTGGTGGATTATAGCCTAATGCCGATGGAGTAAAATACAAATTTTAATATGATGAGAGATATAACCTCATAGCACCAATGAATAAATGGTTGGAGAATATGTGTGGGGTGAATAATGACATAGATCCACTAGTGTTCATAAGAAATTAACCTAGGAGATTTAAAGGGCATCTCAGGGGTTTCTCCCAGGATCGAGCATAAACTTAGCAAGAATTATTTGTGTTTGAGAGGAAGAAATTGTACAAACATCTAGAACTGTGCCAAATGACTGAAAGAGCTTCTAGTTTAGAAGGGAACAGTGAGGCTACAAGCAGGTTGCTAACATTCTCACAAAGCCTTTGTCCTAGATGAAGTTTGTATACTTTAGGGACAAGCTTGGAGTTGTTGAGAATCCCTCCCTTGTTAAGAGGGAGTGTCGATATTGTAGCATCAGGGCAGACGTTCTCCCTAAGTCAAGGGTATTGAGCGGGTGCCATGTAATGTTGCTAGGGAGAATGGCCAAGATAGCATCAAGGCCTAGAGTGCTCCCCCGATCAGAAGGTTTTGACCATATTGCTAAGGGTTACTTGGCTAGTGGGTAGGGTGAGTGCCTCAAAGCATCCAGGGAATATTTTTACCATTCAAGTACCATTTGACGACATGGGGGAATGGTAAATGGGCCTAGAGTTTCACCACTAGTCAAGGAAAATTGACCTGTTTCCAAGTGACGACTTGGTTAGTTGGTGAGCCGGGACTAGTTTTGATTTTACCTCGGTTAGGGGGTACCTGATCATATCGCTAAGGGGTATTTGTCTAGTGGGTGACTAGATCCTTTGCATGATGCTGATGTAAGATGCTTTCCACGTGGTTCCGGAAATGGAACATGAAGTTGATGGATACATTAACATAGCGAACTCATTCAATCTTTTCTTGGGATGGAGAAAAATTTCAGCTAAGTGAACATCTTGAGGAAATCAATGTGAATACCTCCCTAGCTAAGAAGGAGTGTTGATCTTTTGGGTAGCTGTGGGAGGTATTCCCCAGCTACACAAGTTAAAAGAGAAAAATTAAATTTTAAATTAGAAGAAAGAAAATTAAATTAAATTTGAAAAGAGACGTGCCTCTTGGGCACTCTGAAATCACTATAAAAAGACACTTGAACTTCTCATTTTCACACACTCATCTCACACATTTCTCTCTCTCTCTTACACGTGAGAAGCAATCTGAGGACAAGGCCGAAGTTTCTAAGTAGTCAAATTTCTGAGGCAGTCAATGTTTGACCAGTTGATTTTCTTGTGTGTAATTGCTTAATGATTTCTTGGGGTGTGTTAAAGTAATATCATAAATCATTGGAAGTAATTACCAGATGCAGAAAATTGTGCTTCTCTAATTAGCACTTCAAAATCAACAAAGATATTCTTTAGGGCTTACATACATGGCACAAAGTCTAGCATCAGAGAACAGCAATCTCTCTTAGAAGATTCAAGGCGTCTCTCTCTCCCCTTCTCCTTGTATTAGAGCAGATTTGAGCATTGATGAGGTATTGTCAATTCATTCTAAGTGTTGTAGCAAGCTTCTCTTGGTTGTTGGCCATTGACTTGTAGCGTCCATTGAAGTTCATCAACTTTTATTTGAAGTAAGGATTAAACCAAATTTTATTTAGTGTACCAAATAGGAACTGCTGTCAACTTATCTACAAAATGACCTACATAAAATATTGGAAGAAGTCTATTTCAAGTTGCAGATTCATTTTAAGAGAACATGACCTTCCATAGATACAATTAATATGATTAGATACATTATATAGATATGCAATTTAGGTCTCTCATATGGTTCAACTTTTGATTGAGTCAATATTCTCGGCGCTCGCGACATGAGTTTTTGTTTTTTTTTTCACGAGATATGCCCCCAAATCCCCTAGCAGTGGGGGTACTGCTTGACCTGTGACTGCCCCAGACAGGGTGGGCTGCTTCTCCCACTGTGACCCCGTTGCTGCCCCCGGCGAATACGATTCACACATGAGTCTAGTCATGCAATGGATGTAACACATACCGAACGTATGAGGCTCCCTTGTTTGTGGGACAAGGAATACCATCACCATTAAATTTCTTCGGTTTAAACTAATTCAGTCAATCCCAGATTTGAAAGTACGTACATTAGTTATTGAATGCACATCAAGATCAGGTTTTGGCATACAAGTTCTTGTCCTAGAATGCAAATCATCTCACCAAGGCTGAAATTTGGCAAACGGAAGATTGAGCTATTGACACTACTTAAACTTCTGCAATAGATGCTTCTAAAGAAACTGAACAGTTTCTCCATGCAGAGAGTATTGGGCAGTATAAGACACTCTCTCAAACAACCATCAAGCAGCTCTGAAATGCAAATGCTGATGTTTATTTTAAGCGCTTCAATTTAAATACATGGTAAGGGGTGAGAGAGGTTATAAATGACATGTTCCCTACCCATTTAGTGTTGGTATAGATCAAACTGCCTCTTGCTTGCCTGACAAGGGCAATTCTTGTGGAACCAAATCAGTTCCTCTCTTGGCGATGCAACCTATATTGTTGTGATATATATTAGAATCTAATTTAATATTAACTGGCATGGACCTATTGCTTCATGGTTGATCCTTTTGGTGGTCCTTGGTTAAAAGAGTTCAATAGATTGTAAAAGTAGTTTGGAAATGCCCTTGTGTTTTCTTTGTTTTTGCGTTTGAAGTTTATGCACTAAATTTTTATCCCTAAATATTGATCTGACTCTTCTTATATGGTTGCAGTATGAATTCTTTGTTAATGGAAATTTCCCTATGGTTGTTTAAAATCTGGATTGAAATTGGGGTGCTTGCTTTTTGCTTTTATGGAATTAGGTCATGCATGTTCTCTATATTTTATCTTTTGATAAACGTTTTGCAGTTAGATAAATTTTGCAGTTTGAATTATATATAATATACTGTAAATCTAGGTTCTTGTTGCACTGAGTTAGAGGTATATTTAGTTTGCCTTTACGCTCTTCACCAATAGAGAGGAGCTTTCCTTGATATATGTTAATAATTATTATCACTATTCCAGTTTTTCCCATGGAATGATATCTGAGGTACACTACATGGTTACTGTTACGCTGAACTAGAGCTATGTTGATGCTATGAACACACCCATTCACTAATAGATTGACTCTTCCTCGATACTGATTTGATTGAGTATTGTTGGTATTTTAAATATAATCAACTAGATTTGAGGTATTTTAAATTATTTTTACATTGTGTCTGCGTTTTGTTTGTGTTGTGTGGATCTTTTTGAAGTCAATGTTAAGGTGGTCGTCTTATACTAACAATCAACTGTTTTCAGATTGTGACATTGGAAGATGTTGTTGAAGAAATTGTTGGTGAAATCTTTGATGAAAGTGATTCAAAGGTTTGAGATTATGATTGTTATTATTTCATCGTGAATTCTTCTGATCAAAGATTTGAGTATTTGATTCAATTCAGGCCCATCTCATCATGTGTATTGTTTTGTATGCCTAAATCATCTTTTTATTATTCATTATGTTCTAATTATGAATAACATATAATTCTAAATCAGATGAAAATTTAGTTATGTTTTCTGAATATCTTCAACATTATACTTCTCAAGTTTTTTTTCCAAGGAAAAAAACAATTGTATTACTTTTTATAGCAAATATGCAGATGCTGATGGTTGTTTTCCAAGGAAGAAAACTTTGTCTTACATTTTATAGCAAAAATGGTACAATTCCGCAGATGCCAATGGCATTCACATGGCGTAAGGCAATCAAATGCCTGTATATATTGTTGAAAAGGGTAACTAGGTTCTGTCTTCATAATCATCATTGTATTTGTATCATTATGTAGTATGTATTTTATGTAAAAAAGGAGAAAAAGAAGAAAAATAATAATAATTATTATTATTTCATTAGCGAAGCATGTTCTTCATGCTTCTAGGATTTATTGAGTCAAAGTCCTATTTGGACCTTTTGTAAAGAAAAAGGAAAAATATTTTTTAAAATGTAATTTTTGGGTCAGCTCACGCCAAGAAGCCAAGTCGGCCCTCCAAGACAAGGTCACTTGGGGGCGGGAGCGAAAATGTGGAGTGGCAACGGTAGTGACATTTTCAGAAGCTCCTGGTTTGGGAGCAATTCGGGGAGTGATTTTTTATATAATATATATTTTTTCAATGTTCCACAAAGACTCTGGGACGGGGAGGCGCGGGTGCAGAGAGACGCACAAGGGAGACATGTGGGAGTACCCTAAAATTTTGGGTAATTTAGGGGGGACAGGGGGACGTCGAGGTATATGACTTTTTTCTTTATATATATATATATATATATTTCAAACTCATATTCAATAATGAAAGCATAAATACAATGATACATACATAATTCAATTAAATAATGAAATACATTGATCCATACTCATCATCCTTACTAATACATACACGATTCATCCATAGACCACAAGATTCAATAATGAAATACTCTGATCCATTTTCATCATTCATTATTTACCATTCTAGAATCTACATTGATTTAAAAATTAAATTCATCATTCATCATTCTAGAATCTAATTAGTACTAAGAAAAATAGACTAGATACTGAAATCTGAAGACTAGAATAGTTAATTGATATAACTAAAACTCAAAAACAGTGGAGTGATGAGTCTAAAAGTCACTCTAATGTTCACAGAGTGCTTGGTGCTCTTGATTAAATACTAATTCCATACCCTTGTACATGACAATGCAATGGAAACGTTGCAATCCATCGAATCCTGAATTCCTGGAAAACAGTTAAGTCTGTTGGATTTTGAGTGAGATCTAAACTTCTACTTTCTCCATATGAAATCCAATGAGGTCGGAACCACTCTCAAACATCTTGAGTAATTTCATGGTAATGTTAAAAATTTAAGTAAAAGGATAAAAAAGAAAGATAAAGGAGAATGTCACTTTTACTTGAATTTAACATTACCATGAATTCCATAGCATTAGTATGGCAATATAGTCAAATACTAGGTTTGCCTTGTCATAAATCATGTTTACGAGCAAATTTAATGGGGGACACATTAGTATGGCAATATGGTCAAATACTATGTTTCGCTTGTCATAAATCATTGTTTATAAGCAAATTTTGGTGAGTCGCGTCCCCCACAATGGGGAAACGTCCCCCCTGCATGTCCCCACGTCTCCCAAAACGGGGATGTGGGGAAACGTTTCCCCATACGTCCCCGCATTTGGATGCGTGTTGAGAAATCTAGGGCATGAATAGTTAAAAGATTTCTCAGCTTGATAATTGCTTGTGATATACTTTTACTTCTTAGCTTATAATCTTTTCTTCGTTATGTTATTATTGTGTTATTTTCATCAAGATAATTACCAATATGCACAATAAAAGACAAGTGACACAATATGTAGGCTTGTCAGCCAGAGCCAAAACCTCTCACCTCTTGAGAGAAAAACCCAATCAAAATTCTTCTTTAGATCTTCAATTGATGAGTACCAAGACCATGACAAAGACCCTTGACTTTAGTATCCTCTCAAGAACCTTGTCACTAACCTTGATACTTTGCGAGTTCCCTTTCACGACTTTCTTGTTGATCTCGAACTGCTCTCTTTGACTTCTTCTAGAGAAAATTGGTCTCTATAGTTCTCACTGCTTCTTCTTGACTTCTGAGAAACTTGGTCTCTATGATCTCACTGGCTTCCTCTAGAGAATCTCAGTCTCTAGATCTCTATCTCAGTTACCTAGAACAAGTATCCCAAAAGAATCCTTTCTTCGCTGCCCCAAAAGAGACCTTCTTCGTTGCCCCAAAAGAAACCTTCTTCGCTGCCCCAGAAGAATCTCGGTCTCTAGATCTCTATCTCAGTTACCCAAAACAATTATCCCAGGAGAATCCTTCCTTCGCTGCCCCAAAAGAAACCTTCGTTGCTGTCCCAGAAGAAACTCTTCTTCGTTGATCCCAGAAGAAACCTTCTTCGCTATGCCCAGAAGAATCCTCCCGCGCTTGCCTAGAAGAAACTCCCTTCGCTTGTCTAGAAGAAACTCTCCTTGTCACTTCTTCGCATTTCTCCTTGTAGCCCTTCTTCTTTGCACTTCTTCATCGAATGTATGCCGAGTTGCTTGCCTCTAAGTGAGGTTGAGTGTGGCTATATACACACTTCTTCTCATGTCCTTTAGGCCGACATGATCTCAAGAATTAGGCCGACTTCTTCTAGCATGTTCTTCCATCGTTGTAGGCTGACTTGAAGAGGATAAGTGACAAGGTCTTGGAGGATACTTTTCATAGACAAGTTTGACTCTATACAAAGTGTAACATGTCTTCATTACATGACAATGACTATATCATTTTATGACTAGATGAAAAATAATTCCTAAAGACTCTCAATGGGAGTCTTGACTCAAAAATAAAATCTCTTGCTCATGAAACCCATGAAGCAAGCAAAACAATAAATTTATTTTTCTTCTTTACATCTCATTACATAAAATCATAATTACATGTCATTATGAAGACCGAACCTAGTTACACTTTTCAATAATGCGTGGGGTGTGAGGAGTGCGCGCACCCGACCTTGGGGGACGCATCCCTGTGGAAAACTGTATTTTTTTAATATTTTGATGCATATATGTCAACAAAAGCATGTAAAATGACGAATTAGATATAAAAAAACATATAACACATAGATTGAACCATATAACAACAATCATCTAGATTCTAGAAGTTATAATCTTCATCAACCACGTCCACAAGTTAGTAACATACAACATATTGAGTCTCATGAGTCATGAATCTTAAAGTTTCAAGCTTTCAATATTCCATATATAACATTTATCGTAATTGATCACCAAAGTTGTACTTGTAAGCTAAGTGTAACTATCACAACAAAGAATATCTAACATGAAATGAAACAACTTTCAACTTTCACGAAGCATCATATTCATAAGTCATTACCAATGAGTTATAATTGCCAACATCAAACTTCAAACTTAAATTGTCATATATTGTTTACAAAAAATATCATAATAAATATGAAAGAGTCAACAGTTATTAAAACTAACTAGAAACTAGAAAAGACATGTAAATCTATTATCTACATCTTCCTCTTGCCACAAAAGATGTCTAATTTCTGAGCAGGTCGTGGTGGTCTTCTAGGAGTCTCCTCCCACACAGTTGCACGACCAGAACTAGAAGGCACATGCCCTCCACGTGAGGGTGTAGATGGAGGTGGTGGCAACAAAGGGACAATACTTGGAACTCGAGCATTGCATTGCTACTGGATGGTGGCGTTGGCATGGTTGTTGTTGCTTCATCATCATCTCTCATAAGTTTTGGTTCCAATTCTTCAAGATGTATAGTGACATCCTCCAAATTATCGTCCTCTGGGTGGTTGTCCCAAATTTTATATGTTGGATCCTCATAAGCTTGATCACAATGAGGAGGAGCCATGGGCCCCCCGTCTGACTCTGATGATGATCCAGAGATTGATCGACATGATCTTGGCTCCTCTGGCAGTCGCTACTAGCCAGTAGCTGTAGTACTAGTACTGGAGTCTGGTCACATTTTACTTTTGTTGTAGAGGCCATTTCTAGCCTCCTTGGTTATGTGTTTTTTGTTTTGAGTCTTTGATCATGTATGACAATTGACTATGTATTGCCATTGGGTACCATTTTGATATAATGGATTGGTTCATGAGCCTACTTTGATCATATGTTGTCTTCCATCTATATTATAATGCTGTGTGTTTGGAAACATGAATGAAAATCTTTAAAATTATGTTTAAAATCTTAAAATTATGTTTTTTTATAAAAAAAAAAATATTTAATGTATTTTTTACAACGACCGAGTCATTGAAATCGAGTTGGCCGAGTCATTATCGTTTCGGATTCGGAGTCAGAGTTGATCCTCGGCCGAGTCGAAGTCGGAGTCAGAGTTTTAAAACTATGCTTGAGAGATGCCACATCTGTTGCTGAGCCGAAGAGGTCGATCAGAGAGAGTAGACCACCTGAGAGGTTTTGTAGCTATATGGCAATGGTTACCAACATCCTTGACTTTGAGCCTTCTAGCTATGAGGAGGCAGCTAGCCAGCAGGTCTGGAGAGAGGCCATGCAGGAGGAGTATTCTTCTATCATGAAGAATGATGTTTGGGAGGTGGTGCCGAGGCCTGAGGGAAAATCTGTGGTTACTTCCAGATGGCTTTACAAGGTAAAGCATGCTGCAGATGGCAGCATTGAGAAATTCAAAGCGAGGTTTGTGACTAGAGGGTTCTCCCAGGTAGAGGGAGTTGATTATGAGGAGACCTTCGCTCCCGTGGCTCGATATACTTCGATGCGCTCCATTATATCGATAACAACAGAGATGGGTTGGAAGATCCACCAGATGGATGTGAAGACTGCATTTCTTAATGGCTTCATACAGGAGGAGGTGTACATTGAGCAACCACAGGGCTTTGAGGTGCATGGGAAGGAGTTCCATGTGTGCAGACTGAAGAAGGTCCTTTATGGCCTGAAGCAAGCTCCCAGAGCT
>APFE031356843.1:0-10389 GCA_000404065.3 Pinus taeda | reverse complement strand
TTCCTCTTCTTCATGAGTCATGCTAGAGCTTTCAGGTTGCCTACTAGGTGTTTGCATTTTCTTTCCTCGGGGCATCAATTACCGATAATAATGCTTTGAATAAGTAGATCTACCCTTTTAATTCCTTCCAACTAATTTTTGAAACCAAGCTTATGCAAAAAATTAAAAAAAAACTATACACCTTTTTTCCACTTTGTAGGAGCTCAATATTGAATCTGATGTATCTCTATAATTTCGGTTCATCCAGTTCTGCAATTGCGACCTGCAGTAGCCCTCTACATCCTCTTTCCAATGCCACTAGTCTGATCCAAATTGGATTCTCGAGGGAAGAGTTATGCCAAATCTCCCACAGTGACCTGATTATAGACTAGTTCAGTAGAGCGAACTTGTACGACGTGCCACGAGTCACTGTTTTGACCTTTGGCTCTAAAAGCTATATAGAAGAAACTACAGTCTGTCCTCTTTCTGTACCTTTTTACGAAATTTCAATCTGATGCTTAGAGAAAAAGTTATGACGATTTTCCTCAAGTCACCTGTTTGGAATGTAATTCGGGAGTCTGCAAAAAGACCAACTTCCTCAGATCATATCTCCGCAAATATAGCGCGAAAAGCTCTAAAATTCGGACCCAAGCTGCAGCGCGATGTCTTCTCAAATGTGTTTTTTCAACTTCTTAAACGTCACCGAAAAAAAGTTATAGCAAAAATGCCATGATGACTTGTTTGGAGCAGCGAAATCCTAGAATCCAAAGCTCTGATACCAAATGTTATGTAACCAGCTCAAGAAAAAGATAGAAAAGATAGATCAACGCCTTAGAATTTAACCTCTTCGAGGGGGCAACCTCCTTTACAGTACATAATGGACAATTCTTGGATGATTCAAATGAAAAAACCTCCTTTCTATATATAGGAGTCTAAGGAGTCACAACATAACCCAGCCGACCTAACAATAATAATATAAAGCCACAAAAATAACACTAAAGGGATTCTATGGGGCACAGTAATAACAATATGGTGACAATAGGGGCACAACAATATTAATAAGGGGTACAACTACCATATTAATGGGGTAATCACTAGTATTATAGGGACCCAACACGAGATACCTCCAAGAGGGAGGTGGGCTGATTTGGCGCTGTAGTTCGAAAGAGCTACAGATGGGCAGGATCCTTAAGGAACCCACCTCTCGGATCAATTCCTTGCTACGAGAGCCCAAATTAGAAGTAGCAGGATGGACTAGTGTTGGAATGTGTCAAGGAGTGTCGGAGAGACAGTTGCAGTAGCTAGGAGAGCAGAGACTGAACAATGCAGAGCAGAGTTGGTAGCGGTGCAAATGGCACAGAGCAGAGGTCAGCAGCAACGCAGTAGATTCAGGGGTCAACGTAGAGAGTAGCAGCAGTCAAACTCCAACATTCACTTGGTATCATATTGAACACATTTTGTTCAGTAATTTGGGATGTTTTTCTGGTGTTGGCGGAGTAGCAACAACAGTTTGCAGTGCAGTGACAGTTGGCAGTAGTAGTGCTAGCAGCAGCACAAATGCAACACTTGAGAGGGAGCTGTAGTACGGATGCAGTGTTGACAGTGATAGTGTCAGCAACAGTGTAGTTGCAACAACAACGCAGTAGTTGGTGGACAACATGTTAGACATCAGCAGCGTAGAGGATGATGTTAGGAAGTCAGGATGATGCTTCAGTGGGAAGCATTGCTAGAGTACATTCCTCACTAAGAGGGAGTGTTGATTTCTGGTAGCATCAGATGTGCTCTTAAGTCTTAGAATTTGCAGGGAGGCTTAGACACATGCATTCTCCAATACGCAGAAATCGTTTTGGGAAATTCAACCCGGTGACAATTTTATTAAAATAATTAATTATTTTTAATGGGACCCTAAGTCTAAACTTAGGAAATTAAAATAATTAAAGGGTATTAATATAAACTATGGGTGAAACTTCTAGAAGAAGGTCGAGGTCAAGTCAATATGATCCTAGCCATTGATTAGGATCTAATTTGGGCCGGTGATTGATCAACGAGAGGATTATAAGAGGAAGCTTGATGGGCACTTGGAGAACACACAGAGTGAGTTCAAAGAATCGATTTTTTGAGGCATAGCAATTGCCGGAAGATTTTCGATAGTGAGCTTTTGCAGTGAGGGGCAGGGATAGTTGGGTTGGAGTATCTTCTCCAAGACCCAGGATCAACAACAGAGAGGCACTAGGAGGAGGTAGTGCAGATCCAAGAGGGGTTGACGTTGGGCCAGAAGGGCCCACGCAAAGCTGACGCAAAGCTAGAAAGGCTCACACAGAAGCAACACTGTTTTCCAGTGCAGAAGTCCGAAATCTACCGTGAAGCTGAGATTTCTGAGCGGGAGGGCTGGAAACTGCTCCAGAGGGCAGACATTTCCCAGTTGGGTTGACACAGAGCCTGTTGAGCCTGACGTAGGGCTAGTGCAGAGGTAGCTAGGGACAATCAATTCAACTGCTGGAACAACCGAAATCGCCGGGTAGAGTGAGGTAATCTCACTAAGTTTTTTCTGCCAGTTTATTTTCTCTGTAACTGAATTGTAGGAAGGGCATCCAGAGTTGTATTCAGAAACTACTTCTTAATAATATAAAACCCTAAGAGCTGCTGCACCGGTTTTCCCATAATGGGTTTTTCCAGGGACATTTGTCCAAAAATAACAGTGTTATTGTGTTGTATTTTCTTTCTCGTTCAATCTCTTGTTTCCGCATATTAATTAATTAAGTGAAGGCTGCAATGTATGTATTTCAATATTTGTCCTAGGAAATTGCAAATAACTTGTTCATGTAAATCTAACAAGTAGGAGAAAAATCATCAATTACTATAGTAGGGATTTCGGTTTAGGAATTTTCACAAAGGAATGATAGGGTCCATGATTTGAATAAGTAGATCTACCCTCTCCCACCAAGCATCATCTAACACAATGCCCTTCACTCTTTTAGAGGCTACTTGATTTGTATTTCTCCAAAAGGACCAAAACTCTGAAATAACCATGGCACTAAGAGTAGTCTTGACCTCCCTCAACCTCTTCAACATGATGAATGAAGAGGCAAATCGTGTATCCGCAATCTTCAACAATGATAGATTGTTGTACTCCTTGTAGATAGTGAGGGCATTTGTATGATTTTGTACAAAGTTATAAATATGTCGTGCATCCTCAATAATGTTATTAATCCAAAGCACCACAAAAGCAATAGATTTCAGTGCTAAGTTCAATGAATGGGCAATGCAAGGTGTCCAAAACACTTGTGGATATTTAGCTTCCACAATCATGCCAACAACCTTGAAAACAGGTGCATTATCTGTATGATTTTCACACAAGAATCAACACCTACATCTTCAATAACTTTAATAAACAACTCACCCATATATTGTGCTTCCTTGTATTGTCCAAGTGCATCCACTTCTTTCAAGAAAACTAGACCATTCGAGGAAGACACCATCAAGTTGATGAGTGGGTGTTGTGCTAGATCTATCCATCCATCAGAAACATTGCTAACCCCAAATGTTGGCCATGATGCTTTAATAGGTGGGCTCAAGCATTTTTTCCACCTCTTTTTTTTGCCTTCGTCAATAATGTGGTTCTAAGCTTCTCTGATCTAGGAGGCACATACCCTAATGGAGCCTCGTGAGTTAGAGCTCAACAGATTTCAATAAATAAAGGTGAGTGTGCAACATTAAAGGATATGAAGTTTTGATAGAAGAAAAAGGCAATGGTGAGATCAAGCTCTTCCTGTTTCTCCTTCTGAAAAATTTTGTCCATTGGACCAAGTGAAATTGCCTTTCCTTTTGCTGCTTGTCCCCCACCATAACTCTCAAATGGGAATTCGTTGCTGGCACTGCTTTTCCTCAAGAATGGAAGGGGGTGTTCATTCTTGTTTTTTTGATTTTGCAACCACATTTGCCATACCAACATTAGACTCTCTTGCATTTCTTTCCTCTTTGGTAAAGGCACATTTGTACAAGTTCCAATTCCACAACTTGGTAAAGCCACAAATGACCTTTCACACAGAAATATGTGTTCGTGAAAGTATTGTGGCAATAGTTGCATTTCCAACTCACATTGCCTTTTCCCTTCACCTTGCTGGGTGGCCCTTTCTCTCTTGTGACATATTTCCTCATGGGATATTTGTTACCTTGAGGAGGAAGTCTTCCCCCAACATTTGAAGCTGTTGTTGCAACCCCACTTGTAATAGAGGGAACACTTGCAGACCCTGATAAAATTGGGAGAGGAGGGGCATCTCCAATGGGGACATTCTTCCCCTTCCTTTGCTCCTTCCCTGCTGCCCTTGATTGAGCCATGAATGCTATAAAAAAATAAACAAAAAATGCACATGCAAATTGCTGTAATAAAAATGCAAAAAAGAGAGAGAAAATGCATTTACTTGTTGCTTGAATCTTCTTGAAAATGCTCCCACACCCTTTGCTCCTTGCTCCCAAACACCCATAACAAACCTACAACAAACTAAACAAGTGAATGTGCAAATAGAGAGGCAAAAACTGCCTTTATGACGTTGCGTGACATCTCTTTTTCCGGATTTGAATCCAAAAATCGGGATTCGTCTTGTCCGATCGGGACACAATCTGGATTCGATTGTGCCCCGATTGGACACGATGAATCCTGATTTTTGGATTCAAATCTGTTCGATTTGCCAAATTTGGGATACGCCGGGCTTGGGGGATGAATCTGGTTTCATAGAATGAATGAAAAGAATTGATTAGTATAACTATTTTTTAATTATTAATAATTAATGAATATATATATTCAATGATTATTAATACTAATTATTAGTAAATATAATTATGATAATAATTTAAGATGAGTGAAAATATATAATAATTTAGGAGTTTATTGTTATGCATATGTAGTTGTTTATAACATTATTAATAAATGGAATCTCTAAACTATACATGTTATCTATAATTATGATATTTTAGATGAGGAGATTTTTCTAATGATCGGGAATATTATATGACTCTTGAATTTACAGGTAAATCATTATATATATATTAATATATATATATATATTATATAATATATATATATTAATGGGGAGAATTAAATAAATTAATGAAAAATATGTTAGGGATTATGATTAGAAAATAAGGATAATCATTAAAGATAGAAATATTTACAATTTGCAAAGAAGGATTAGGAAGGGGCGGTTCTAGCGGTGAGGGTGGGAATCTAGTTTTCACTGATTTTCTACCCATCATCTCTTTTTAGGTTATTGGGATGCTTACCAATTTCAATCACCTCCATAAATTTCCTGAGGTGGTAATGGTCAATCTTAGCCAAGATATTGGTGTTTTCAATGCAAATGTGATGATTGGTCTTTATGGAGTGCTCTACAAGGGCAAAGGAGTGAGATCGATTGTGTTTTATGTCAGCACAATGCTCTTGGATTCTAATTTTTATGGAGCAGCTGGTTTCACCCACATAAGATTTACCACAAGAATAGGGGATCAAATACACACCTTTTTTATTGGTGGGGTCAATGGGATCTTTGATGGACCTATGGTGGCTATGAATGGTGTTCATAGGTTTAAAGGTAGGGATGTTGTTCTTCTTTCTAAGGATATGAGAAATCTTGTCATAATTCCTAGGAATGTAAGGGAGACAAACTCTGGAAACATTATCGTTGATATCATATTTTGATTTAGGACTTTTGTTAGCATTTTTAAAGGCTTTAATGACTTGGAGTTTGGTGTAGCCATTTTTCATAAAAACATCAAGAAGATGATTTTTCTCATTATTTAAATGGTTGTTATTGTTGAAATTTCGAAGTCTATCCGTTAGAAATTTTGTTTGTATTCTTCTGGTTTATTTCTCCTGCTTGTTAATTATCACCACGTTATTTAAACATATAAACATCGAAATAAACACAATACAGTCTCAACCATCTACAGATCAACAACTGAAAGAAAACAAACACACAAGTGACACCGTTATTTTTCGACAACTCGTCCTCGGAAAACCCAATGTGGGAAAACCGTTGTAACAATTTTGAGGGCTATACTATTATGCAGTATATCCTTGAGTACAACAGGGTGCCAGACTAGCTCACCTGACTGAGAAAAACAATCGACGGTAATACCTCTCTATTCAGAAGCAGGTATTCAGAAAACCTGCCCCACGAAACCCTCTCCAACAACACTGAAGCAATGCGTCAGCCCTCCTGGCCTCTGCGTCAGCCCTCTGAGGCACTGTGCAGCCTTTGGGACCCTTTGCGTCACTCCTGCTGCCCTCTGTGTGGATGACGTAGGCCCTCTGGCCTCTAAGTTGTCTCTGCTGGGCTGTGTGTGGCCTGCTCTGGCTTTTGCATCTGCCTCTCTGCCTTTGTGCTGGTCTCTCGACACTATCTCTACCTCTCTGTCCAGTACTCACTACCCCTCGCTGCTGATCACTAATTCGAATTTTACTTAGCAAACCCTGCTCTAGTAAATCGAATCACTGATCACTCTGGTGTATCTTCCAACTGACCCTCAATCCTCCTCTTATACTTTTCCTGTTGGTCCTTCAACGGTCGAGATTAAATCTCTAATCAACGGCTAAGATTAGATTTGGCTTGATCCATGACTTTTGGAACCTTCTAACCCAGTTTTTTCCCCTTGGAAAAGTCGTAATTTTCATTAGTGTAAGAAAATTACATTTTGTATATGCAAAAGCATACGCTGTATGTGAGGCATAAGCCTATCTGGTATGGGATATCAAAAATGGTGTACTCCACGCAAGGAGACACTGTACTTCATCAATAGTTTGGTAAAAAAAAACAACTCTACGTAGAGAGTTTTATATGCTAAACACTTTAGAAGTCTAAAAACTTATAAACATTATAAATATTTACATAATAAAAAATAAGCAGACTCCATTTGAGCCAGTTAATCTGTAAGGTCCATGAAAGGTCTATGATAGTGCTGATAATGTGCACCATCCCTCTGTTCTTGGATCAACCAAGTCCCGACAGGGATGTGCGTTGCTTCCTTGGATAATAAATCGGTAGCTGTGTTGTGTTCCCTGTATATATGGTGACAAACAAAAGTGTCAAAAAGAGTGATGAGTTAATGAGTGTCGTCCAAGATATGTCTCAAAGTATATGCAGAGCAATTAGCCGTTTTATTAATCCAATTGCAAACAAGTTTTGAGTCCCCAAATAATTGTAGCTTTCTGCATTGTTTTTCCAGTGCATATTGAATGACATATTTGGCTGTGATAAGCTCAACAAAGTTATTTGTGCCTCTCCCTAGGCCCATTTGTATATGGAAAAGGTGAGATCCAGAAAGGTGTAGGATGGCTCCTCCCCCACAACTGTTTTCTTGAGCTGAGCCATCAAAATATTCCCATGGCAGTGAGTGATTTATGCTTTCAGGGGTGATGTGCCTGGGAGTGGTGTTTGCTTTTTCCTCTGGGATGTTCTGATAGTCCGACAGAATGCGAGCCGTGATGGAGGGCCAATGGGGGGCAATGTCCAGAAAGATTAATCGATTGTGGGCTATCCAAATGGTCCAACAGATGAGGAGTGGTAAGTTTCTAGCTTTTGTCGGAGTAGCAACGGTCCACCAAGTGTCCCAGGCATCCTTCACAGTCAGTCCTTGCCAAAGGCATAGTGAGGGCATGTTCAATAGAATGGAAGTTCAGAGCTCTTTTGCTGCTACTTCTAACCCAGTTTTATATTAATACCCATTAATATTTTATTTTTCCAAATTTTAGACTTAGGAACTCCATTAAAAATATTAATTATTTTAATATCTCCCAAATCGGTTAGAATTTGCCCAAACCATTTTTGGGTCTTGGAGATCTCATGTGCTTTAGCCTCTCCACCAATTTTCATGGCTAGAGCACATCCGATGCTACCCTAAATCAACAGTTGTTGGAAATTTGCAGGGCTCTTGTTGCTAAGGTATTAAGAACTCCAAATTTTTGGTTGGGATGGTGGTGGGAATTAGCATGGAGGTATTGTTTAGTATGTGTAGGCTTGCGGTAAACTTGATGGGAGATGGATCCATCTTGATTCCTAGTAACGAAAACATCTAGAAATGGAAGACTACCATTTTCTTCAATCTCCATGGGAAATTTGATGAATTTAGATTGATTATTAAGGTGTTGTTTAAATATTTCTAATTTTTCACTACCATGGGGTCAAATGATGAATGTGTCGTTGACAAATCGTTTCCAGAGCCTAGGTTTGAAAGTAGCAGAATCTAAGGCTTTGCATTCAAGATCTTCCATAAACAAATTAGCAATCATCGGGGAGAGAGGGGAGCCCATAGCCACACCACATGTCTGTTTGTTTTCATTTTGAAACTAAAAAATGTGGATTTAAGACATATTTCGATTAACCTAGCTATGTTGGGATCATTAATTTTATTAATAACATTCATGGCACCATCTATGGGAATCTTAGTGAAAAGTGAAACGACAACGAAACTAACAAGTAATTCATGTGGTTCAAGTTTTATATCTTTAATTTTGGTAACAAAATGGGAGGAGTCTTTGGCAAAGGAGCAAATATTGCCCACGAGAGGCTTGAGTTTTTTGGAGAGGCGTTTAGCAAGAAGGTAGGTGGGCCCTTTAATTGTGTTGACAATGGGTCTTAATGGGATCCCATACTTACAGATTTTGGGTAGACCATATATTCTAGGTGTGGATGGATGATTTTCAATAAGTTTCATGTAATCATTCTCATCACAAGTCTCGATGGAATTGGAGACAATTTGAGAAATTTTCTTCAGAGGATTTTTACTTAGCTTTTTATAGTTCCCATTATTGAGGAGGTGGTCAAACATTTTATCTTCTTAATCTTTTCGATTCATGATAACAACAACACCTCCTTTATCTTCTTTTAGTACAACAATGTTAGGATAATTTTTTAGGGATTTAAGGGCAAGAAATTCATGTTTATTTATGTTATTTTTAGGGGTTTTAGCTTTTCTTAGGATGATGGAGCAATCATGTCTAATTTCTTCTTTAATATCATTAGGAAGATCTTTAATACCATATTCGATATTACATACTATGTCTTCAATAAGGATTTTGCGGGAGGCAATAGAGAAATTCAAGCCTTTCTCAAGAAGGCTTTGAGTGTGGGAATCAATTGGAACACTGGATAGGTTAACAACAAGTTGGTGAGCAAGGCTAGGCTTTATGGTAGGGGGCCGACAATGATTTGATTAGGGTTTGTGGTTGTATAGTGGTCATCGATATGGTCGGATGGATAAATGAAAGATGGGGGGGGGGGGAGTGTTTGAAGAGGTTGGAATGGATGATGAAATAGGTTGGTTCAACAAAAGGGAGTGCGTGGGCAGATTTGGTAGGGAGGTGGAACAATAAGTAAATTGTGAATTAAGTGGAATCTTTGAGGGATTTGATGAGGAGAGAGGAATGAAGTCCAGTGAGGGATTTGATGAGGAGAGAGGGACGAAGTCCAATGAGGTTGGTCAAGCGAGCAAAGTTCCTTCTACAGATTAATTACTCCAGAAGAATTGGAATATAAAGATATCCATGAGGATACGAATATTATATATTAAATGTGTGAATAAGAATGATGTTACAATGAGAATGAGAGGCTTGCTTATATACCAAGCAGGTGTCTCTTCATGGAGTGTCACGTCTCATTTAGACATGCCTCTTCAACCTAATTACTAATTAACTAATTATTATTTATTATTATTATCATTTATGTTATTTTCTATATATTTATTCATAACATTGCCTTCCTCCTCAAAAAGCTTTGTCCTCAAAGCTTGTTGATGAAAAAGGCTTGATGTCTTTTTTGGTTTTGAATGTATTTTCATCTCAGAACAGTCATCTTCGTCGATACAAGTTGATATGATCTTCTAAGTGACAAACAAAACTGTCATACTGAGAAGGGATCAAACCATCCTAGATTAATTTTCTGTGTAATATTCTGATCACTGGAATTTTGTAACGACTTGTCATCATAGGACTGGATTGATGTTACGCCATTATTCTCTGGAACATCAATTTGTTGTTTCTGGTCTGAATGGTCTCGATACGTAGCATGGTTGAGTTGTCTATTCTCATGATTCAGATGCCGATATGGAACTTTTTTGGTTTGACATTCCCTTATTAAGTGTGTGGGAATTTTTTGATTTACTTTAGGGGACAATGTTGTTGAGTTGGTTATAGAATCTTCACTTGGGATGTTTATCTTCTCAACTGCAATATCTAAGCATGTCGTTTCTTCAACTGACTTCATGCCCTTATCTTCAACTTGGATTGTTACGACTGGAGATTTCGATACTTCTTCTTGAGTGAATTATTCTAACTTGTCTTTCAATGCTTTCTTATCATCCTTAAGTTTCTTAGTTTGAGTGAGTAGACTTTGAATATGGAAAAGAGGAAAAGAGGAA
>APFE031356840.1:191701-209670 GCA_000404065.3 Pinus taeda | reverse complement strand
AATTCACTCGAAAAATCAGTGAACCACTACCTATTTTTCATGTCTGAAATTCACTCCAAAAATCAGTTAACCGCTGCCAATTTTACGTCTATTTGTTATTCATGTTATAGAATCGAATCTGCTGCAGCAATTCTTATCACTAAAAACAAATATTAAAAGTCTCATATAAATTTTCTCCCAAGATTCCAGCAACCTCTTGTTCATATGGATTTTAAACGAGAGGCAGTTATTATTAACTATTAACTAAAGTTACTATTAGCTATTAACTAACTATTAATCTTACGGTTGACTATTTTTCAATTATCTAACCTTAAATCTGAAGGTGCATAGTGGTGCCAGGTAGCACTTAGGGTAGTCTTTCTCAAATGGAATGCTTTAGGGCCTAATAACTATTTTAGGAAAATTATTTAAATTAATTTGCAATAATTATCAATCTTACTATTATAGAACTAAATTTTTAATTATTTTTAAGGTAATTTTGTTGTTTTATAATTACTTATTATACATATAACATCTCTTTAGTTTTTCTTTTGACTATCTATTAATTTGTTTTCAATAAAAAAAATTATGTTGTTTATCTATAGTTTAATTGAGGAATTCAATTTGTTATTTTATGTTTAAATTTATATTTCTATAAGCGTTGATTGGTTGAGGCTTTATTATGGGTTTGTAACTCCATTTTAGTTATTAATTTTTAGTATTTAGTCTTATTTCTTTTTATCTAACATTCTTATTTTCCTTTTTTCTATTATTTCTTTTTCATGACTTCTAGTTTTTTCTCCAATTTTCAATTTAAGGGATTATTATTATTATATTAAATTATTTTAATAAATAATTATGTAAAATTAGTATATTAATAATAAAAATAAACAACACCTATAAACATAATATTAAAGTTACCTATGTAATATAAACAATATTAGTTAATCATATTTCTGATTTATATGATGGCATTTCAAAATAGAATATTGTTAGGGGTTTTTGTATTGTTTTTAATTTATTAGGCTATTAAGCTAAGCTACAAATACTAGTTACTATTAGTTTTGTTTCTTGAAACTGATATATTAATATAAAAAATATTGTAAAAATTGATAAAAATAAATATATAAAAAATATTTACGTTATAATTAAGCATGTTTAAATCTAAACCCATTGGATAGGGTATTGTTTGAATCTAACCTAGTTGAATAGGGTCTTAAAAGAGATTGTGTACTCTATTGTCTCTTATTAGTCTGTACTTATGACAAAATAGGTACTATAGTGATCGCTAGACGTTGAATTCATATTAGTTTTCGTTGACTGCCCTCTTCACCAAAATTGAACCAAGATTTTGGCATGGCAATTTTTCTCAACAAAAAATTAACCGAACTCTTCACTTACACCTATTATTGGAAACTTCACTTGCCTCCACGCACATTACAATGACACATCATTATTTTATCCAAAGTTTCTTGTTAATGCAAAAAGGAAAAGTTATAAATTCATGAAATATCCAAAGTTTTTGGCTGCTTAAATTTTTTGTCTAGCTTTCTCTTATTCAGAGATTGAATGCAGGGTATATCCAAAGTTTTTTTCTACTCCTATTATGGGGTGTTGTTCCTGCATTTTTTAGCATATCCAAAGTATCCCTACATTTTCAGCATATCCAAAGTATCTGACATGATCGCAATACTATTTTCCTGATGCGACATGTTGTTACATGTTCTCATTTCCCTGGATGCGGCCACTTCCATTTTTCCTCATTCCCCAAGTTCTCCGCATATTGTTGGTCAACCACCTTATTCTTTGATTTATGTCCACTGAATAACCATATCACATAAATCTGATTTATGTCGAGTGAATAACCATAACACAGAAAATAGTCACTTTGTAAGTGTCGAAGGAGAAGTTTGAAACGAACTTGAAACTGCAGTTTCAAAGGAACTTGAAAATTCATCAAGTAAATGAAGGTAGAAACAACATTGCAGATGGAGAAGGCTGCAAACTCTTCAATGGAGGCTACCCATGCCCACAACACAAAGCAATTTCCCACTTTGCAGGCACTTGAAGAGAACTTCAAAATAAGTTATTTCTTGTAAAATAAGCCAATAACAATCTACAAGTTATTTCTAGTACAATAAGGCAAGAATGAAAATAAGCCAACAACAGCTTGTAGATATAGTTGAAGCAAACGACACTACGAAAAATTGTAACAACATTGTAAAAATGTTGTTTGAGGCAACCACTTGCAAAACAATATGGCTTTAGAATAGAGTTTTTAGAAATATGGATAATTATAGGGAATTGGGGATGGTAACCCAATTATTTTTTTTCCAACTAACAAATTTTACACTAAATAGTCTTATATATACAATATGTAAATGTAATTGTGTAGTTATTTTTTTTTTTTCAAATAATGTTCTCATATGTACAATCTATACATGTAATTTATTATGCCAGTGCAAAAAGTTGAACTGGACTCAACAACGTTTGATTAAGATTAATTCCCCTAAATGAAATTCTTCTATTACGATTTTCTATGTCAGGAAATAACATGTGAGGAGATAGATTAATATTATTTGTGTAGAAGGACTAGTGAAACTACCAATGCAGGATCCTCATGCTCACTTTATTGAAGAAGCCAAAATTATTAGATTAAAGCCTTTAAGTACCAATTTTGGGTCATTTCACTGCAAGGGATCTGTTGGTGAAGTAACTAGTAGAATATTATGAGAGGATCTCTTTGCAAGAGCAATAAAACTTGAATTCTAACTTCAAAACATGAAACAAACAAAGTGAAGTAACTAGTAGAATATTGTGAGAGGGTCTCTATGAAAGAGAACGAAAACTTGAATTTTGGGTTCAAAACTTGAAATAAATCCCCAGATTGACAGAAGGAATTAAAAAAAAATGTATCAAGTACTTCTTTAAGGGGTATCATACTTGTTTTCAGGGAGATTGTAAACCTTCTTCTCTCCAATTACGATTGGCATCTTGGAAATTCTTTCAATTTAACAACACCAAGTATATTCTCAAGGATTTCCAAAAAAGCTCTGAGACAGGACCTTTAAAGACTCGAACCCTACACATGTAGTAGGTCTACCCAACCAACCATAAAATCTAAGCTTTACTCCAAAATTGAAAAAAAAAATGTAAAATGTATTGAAGAAGTCCAATCAAATTGTTGCTAAGGGAGGTTTTTTGTTTGAACCTTGGTATGCAAAAACACAAAGCATAGCTAAAGAGATATGATATTATGATATTTTTAAGTGCGCACTAGCCTAACTCCTACTAATAACCAATGGCTAAAGTTCAAAAAAACCAAAATAACAATGATTGGAATTTGAGAATTAAAATGGAATTGGTCCTCACTAAACACCTCCACTCCTTCAACAAACGATTCCCCTGTGCACTAATACCATATCATTGGAAGCAAGGGCCTGAAATGATGTTACATCATTCTCATTTATCCACACAAAAATATATTAACAACAACGACAAAAATAGATTAACAACAACTACAAAAAATAAAGTAACCTAAAATTCTATTTATTTCATTATTGAAAACCACGCAAAAAAAATAGAATACAACAGTAGATACAGAGGGATTAGAAAGCAAGCTTCATCTACAAGTTTCAGCTCATTATACTACAATATTCTTATTTATCCACACAAGACACTGACAATAAAATCACAAAAACAAAGTAGCCACAAAAAATAGAGTAACCTTAAAGGCTAAAAAGCGAGAATGGATATGTAAAATTCCTTAAACGCTAAAAATCGAGGATGGATATGTAAAAATACACAAAGAATTGAAATACTGAAATCCCCATATCCGCCCCAACGCTTCGTCAACAAACGAATTAGAAACGAATCTAATTGTGTTGCCCAAACTGACCATAAAATCGTTGTTTGTACAATCCTCAAATGTTGGAGTTTGATATGTTTGTGAGACAGCTCGACACAGAATGAATAGGAACATCATTGTTTCTACATTACTCAAACTTAGGATTTTGATATATATACGTGAGAGCTCAACACAAAATGAATAGTTCTTCGAGTACGAGATACCAACTTCAGTTAGATGGATTCCATGTTAGTGTCATTCTTAAGCTCATGTTCACAACTGACGCTCGCTGAGACAAACTAGCACACGCATATTTATAAAGTAGGCATCTGCCTACAAATTTTATTTGTCCTTTTCCATTTCAAGGCTTTATGATCTCCGTGTTATTTTATTATAGGGTAACTTCATATTTGAAGGTTTACGCCATGATACTTATTATACAATTATGATATGTAATGGTAGAAATTAATGTAATTTTTTTTTGGCAAACCAAAATTTATATCAATATGCATTCAAATAATTAACTGAATGATATGATCGACCTCATGGTGTCAGCTTGTAAATGTGTTAGAAAACTTGCACAGATGAATCTAGCTACTAAAGGTTGAACACATAGCTTTGCAGAGCAAAAACACTGAAAAGATCGAAAGAACAAAAAGAATGATTGATTCTAGAAAATAGGTTACAATGCTCATGATATAGCATTACTGGGTGAAGATCCCAAGGTAATGCACCAGAGTGGTGATCAATGAGAGGGCTCAACACCTGTAGCAAGTTTCAGAGAGAACTAGCCAGTTGCGGAGTGAAATGAGCAAATGAGGGAGTAAATCAAGCAGAAAGGATCCTGCACGTAGTCCCATGCATGCATGGATAGTCAAAGGCACCAATCTGGTGAAGATTCCAATGTTGAAGCCTTGCATGTCAGTGAATGCTCTAACTAAGTGTCTGCATGTGCCAGTAATGAAGGTCTTAGGTGTGTAGTATCTCCAACACCCCCCTTGAACAACACTATGGGGAAAAATTGAAAATGTGCCCTCGCAACTAAGGCCAAAGGTCACCCAAAATACAATGCAAATTGTACTAAAATTGAGGAAAGAGGGAAAACCTCGTGCGAAAAGCCTTCCCCCTCAAAATACAATGTAATCAAAAGAAAAAAGAAAGAAAAGGAAGTTCCTAAGCAACTGTGTCCTTCACTCCAAGATGGTCACGTAGACAATGAAACTTCTTC
This sequence comes from Pinus taeda, assembly GCA_000404065.3. Lineage (NCBI taxonomy): Eukaryota > Viridiplantae > Streptophyta > Pinopsida > Pinales > Pinaceae > Pinus > Pinus taeda. Next base: position 204,616 of record APFE031356840.1, on the reverse strand, counting down.
TTAATGAATGTCTTGGTGAAGATGTCTGCAGTCTGTTCAGCTGAAGGAAAGAACTGCAAATCAATGACTCGATCATCTACTAAGTCTCTGATGTAGTGCATATGGATCCCTATGCGCTTCATCCGTTGCCGCTGTACTGGGTCCCTGCAAAATTTGAGAGTGCTCTAGTTGTCACACCAGGTGACAGTGGGCTGGTGGAACTGGATGCCCAACTTAGTGAGGAAGTGTTGTAGCCATAGAGCCTGAATGGTGATGTTGACTACTCGGCCTCAGATGAAGAGAGAGCAATAACAACCTGCTTCTTGCTCGACCAACAGATAGGGCCAGACCGTAGACTGAGTGAATATCTAGAGGTGGAATTGCGATCAATGTTGCCACCTACCCAATCACATTTTGTGAAGCCAGGGAGATTCAATGTAGTTCCTGCTGCATAGTGAATCTCGAAGGTGATGGTGCCCTGCACATATCGAAGGATGCGCTTGGCAGCTTTCTAGTGTAGCTCATGCAGCGCCTGCATGTATCTGGAAACTACCCCTACTACATACGAGAGATATTTCTGGAGTGGGTGAGGTACAGTAAGCTCCCCACTCGCTATCGGTAGAAAGTATTGTCAATTAATGGAGTTTCACCTGCATTCTCAAGGCAGACCCTAGACAGAAAAGGAGTTGGTGCTGACTTGTAGTCAGTCATGTGAAATCTCTCGAGGAGATCTCGTGCATACTTAGCTTGAGAGAGTTTGATGCCTGTGGCATCCTGGCTGATCTCAAGACCAAGAAAGAAGTGTAATGGAACCATGTCCATCATCAAGAACCTATCACGCAAGGTCCTCTTGACTACAGCAACGGATGAAGCTGAGCTATCAATGATCAAGACATCATCCACATACAAAACTAAGATAAAAAGAGAATCATGTGTCCTAAGCATGTAAACATTCAGATTAGACTTACGTCTTTCGAAGTTTTGTGATAAGAGAAAAGAATCCATCTTCGCATACCAAGCTCTCAGGGCCTGCTTAAGGCCGTACAAAGATTTCTTCTGCAGACCAAAGATGAATCTTGAATGAAACCATGTGGCTGCTCCATGTAGATCTCCTCTGATAGGTCTCCATGAAGAAAGGCATTCTTCACATCCATCTAATGTACTTCCCACTCGTCGACAACCACAATGGCAAGTGCAACATGTATGGAATCCATATTTTCTACTGGAGCAGAGGTCTCATCATAATCAATTCCATGCACTTACTGGAAGCCTTTGGCTACTAGCTTCGCTTTATGTCTAGTGATTTTCCCATCTATAGCACTCTTGGTCCTGTAGACCTATTTGTATTGGACAAGATTTCTTCTTGAAGGAAGGGGGACCAGATCCTAGGTTTGGTTCTCAAGGAGGGAGTCATACTCCTCCTCCATGGCAAACTCCCAAGAGGGATGCCCAGTAGCCTCAACATAAGATTGCGGATTAGAAGACTGAACCAAATGACAATGTCGGGATGGCATTGGTTTAGTGGCAGTGAGGGCAAGAGGAGGCTTAATAAACTCTAAGCTAGTCCTCTGCGGATTAGAATTATCCCCCACAAGATGATTTCTATCAGTTGGGTGGTCCTGAGCATATATCTCACTTAAGCTCCTTATTCTCTGATTTCTGACAGGGGAAGTTGATTCACTACTGGAAGCCCGATTTGGGCTTGGATGTGGATCATCATATGCATGCACTAGATTTGTATCTGAAGACTCTGTATTTGCATCTGCATGCTCTGTATTTGCATTTGAGTATACTGAATCATCATATCGGTCATGAGGTAGATAAAAGGTGTTTGCATACGGAAATTGAGGTGCATGTGAGAGACTTTCCTCAAATTGGACACTTCGCTCAATGATGAACTTATCCATAGAGGAAATCAGGAGTTGGTATCCATTCACACCATCAGGGTATCCAACAAAGATGCACTCAATACTCTGTGGATCAAGAGCTTTCCTCTTTTCAGAGGGGATCCTGGCCAATGCTCGGGAGCCGAAAACACTAAAGTGGGTGACCTCCAATTTAGTGTTGCTCCAAGCCTCAAAGGGGGTTTGATCCTTGACAGGTCGATGAGGAGATATGTTCTAGATTTAGTTAGCACAATTAAGTGCTTCAACCCATAGTTTATGAGGTAGTGACTTAGCATGCAACATGCAGGAAGCCATCTCATTGAGAGATCGGTTCTTTCTCTCAGCAACTTCGTTCCACTGTGGAGTGTATGGAACTGTCTGTTGCAAATGTATGACAGACTCAAGGGAAAGGTTCTAAAGTGCTATGTTAACATATTCCATCCCATTGTCTGTACAGAGGGCTTTGGTATTTCTCTTTGACTGTGTCTCAACTAGTGCTTTAAAATCTTCAAAGTGAAAAAACTTCAGATTTGGTCCTAAGAAGATAAACCCAAGTATATCATGAGAAATCATCAATAAATGTAAGCACATACCTTTCCTTGTTGATGGAAGGATGAGGGAAAGGCTCCATGAGATCACTATGGATCAGATCTAGAGGAAAGGCCCCATGAGTGAAAGGCCCCGGTGTCAAACTTTTCTCTAGGATGTTTGCCAAGGACACACCCTTCACAAACTCCTTTGGAGAAACTAATATTTGGCAAGCCTTCCACCATATCATTGCCTGCTTAGCTGCTACATATACCTATAATTTAAGTGACCAAACTTCTCGTGCCAAATCCTACTACTATCATCATCATGTGTAAGCAATAAAGAGGATTCAGATTCAATAAATTCAGAAAATATATACAGTCTAGCTCCATTGTTTACCTCACCAGTTGCAATTTTGGAGCTGCTATGTAGGTCATATATGTTCACTGCATCTGGAGTAAATTCCACTCTCTTTCTAGTGCCGGAATGAGTGATCTGATAAATTGAAAGCAGGTTTACTGAAAGTTATGGAACATGAAGCACATCCTCAAAGCTTCCGTGTAAAAGTTCCATTCTAACTTTTCTGGTGACCTCAATAGGTGAGTCATCACCCATGAGGATGGGAGGTCCCCTACATGCATCCAAAGAGGAATAGACTTCCTTTTCAGCAGTCATATGATGTGATGCACCAGAATCTATAATCCATGCATTAGGGGAAGAGTTAATTGAAACTAAAGCATGAAAATTCTTACCTTTCCCATCTGGCAGATCCTCAGTTTTCTTCTTGGCGCCATGAGGGATGTGGTCCCCAAGGTTGTGCTTCTAAAGGATTTCTGCCATTTGGTCAATTTGTTTCTTCATGCAGGAGGATTCTGGATGGAATCCTTGGTGACAATAGGTGCATTTGTCTCCTTTCTTCCCTTTCTCATTTCTGGAGCCGGAGGAGTCATTGAAGGGCTTGGTGTACCGTTCCTTCTTTGGATGGGAATGCACTTTTCCCTTGTCTTTTTGCTGCTGATTTTTCTGATTTGAATCATATCTGTCATTTTTATTGTCGCTGCCATCATGCACAGCAAGTGCATGCACTTTTGGGGGTTTGATTTTCCCCATGCCAATGAGTTTATCTTACTCAAAAGTGAGGGAATCCATGAACTTTTTGAGAGAAGGCATAGTGTAGGATTTACCTATTGCAGGGCTTACTGAATAAAATGTAAACAGAAATACGGAGTATTCTCATCCGAGCTTTGACATAATAAAGAGAACTTGGCGACTCTCCTCCTTGGATTTGTCAATTCCACAACCCTTGAGTTACAACAATAGATCATTATATTTGGTGAAGAAGTCTTGAATTATGTCATAGTTTTGTGGATCCAATGAGATCAGCTCCACTTCGAGCATATGTCCTTTCATCTCATCCTGTTTCCTATAGAGTTCTTCAACCTTTTTCCAAATCTCATTGGGAGTACAGCAGGCAGATAGATGAAACTACAACTGTGGGGAGATGCACATGCATATGGATCCGTGGGCCTCATCCATGCAGTTGAGGTACTTGGATTTCTCTATGGCTAAAGTGGGTTCCACTTCTATAACTATGGTAATCCTGTATAGTCCTTTCTGATGAAGGTATCGAGCCATTTGGTCCTTCCATTCGTGATAGTTGTATGGTGTTAGGATTGATGCTTTGGGAAACTCCATTTTTCTGTCAATCTTCGATCTGCAAGCTGTGATACCTACTAAATAAAGTATTGTGCACCTTTTATCTAGCAACCTGTGCAATCTGATACCATGTAAATGTGTTAGAAAACTTGTACAGACGAATCTAGGTAGTAAAGGTTGAACACACAGCTTTGCAAAGAAAAAACACTAAAAAGATCGAAAGAACAAAAAAAATGATTGATTCTAGAAAATAGGTTATAATACTCATGATATAGCATTACTGGGTGAAGATCCCAAGGTAATGCACCAAAGTGGTGATCAATGAGAGGACTCAACACCTACATCAAGTTCCAGAGAGAACTATCGAGTTGTGGAGTGAAAGGAGGAGAAAATCAAGGAGTAAATCAAGCAGAAAGGATCTTGCAGGTAGTCCCATGCATGCATGGACAGTCAAAGGCTCCAATCTAGTGAAGATTCCAATGCTGAAGCCTTGCATGTCAGTGAATGCTCTAAGTAAGTGTCTGCATGTCCCAGTAATGAAGGTCTTAGGTGTGTAGCACCTCCAATAGGACTGCATAATGGCGTCATGTACTAGTTAATATCCAAACCTTTAACTCCTAAACACATGCTAGCATAGATCAAACCTTTAACTCCTAAGCACATGCTAGCATAGATGGCAAAGTAGCTAGAGTTCGTGGGCTGATAAGCTGTCCCTCCTATATGAATTTGGATTATAAACCTACCTCCTCTACAAAGGATCTTTATATTTAGACAAGGTTACGAAAACCTCGTCCCCTCATACAAATAGCTTAGTCTGGCTTGCTGCGATATGACCAATTGGTTCCCAGGTGTGAAGCCCACTACACAAGAGGAAGGGTAGGAATACTGGCCTATACAACCTTTTAGAAATTGTTCCCTAAGGGCACACCCTTATTACATTGTTACTGAATGCCGCCACAAGCTTAAGACACCCTTATTACATTGTTATTGAATGCCGCCATAAGCTTAAGACTGCTTGTGTCCTCAAGAAGCTGGACCCATGTTATCACTTTAAGGAAGAGGTTAATTAACGAGGGTTATTGCAAGTGGATATTCACTATTCAAATCATTTTAAAGTTATCATTTTAAACAAGTAGGGACTACGACTGCTTACCCCTGTTGTTATGATTGTAAGTTATTTCCATACTTTTGTATCTATAAAGAGAGGGTAGAAACCAACAAAAATGTGGTATAATATATAAAGAGAGGTTAGAAACTAATATAAATGTGGTATATGTTTATTAGTTTCAAGTGAATATTTATTCAGTTAATTCTTTACAAATTTACAATATATTTATTATTATTTGTATGGTTTCTATAGTATTTTTTTTTAATTTTAAATAATGTTTGTTATTTGAATTTCTTAAAATAATATAATTATTCAGGACAAATCTCTCTACCTTTAACTAGAGAGGTTATCCTCAACCGAAAAGTTTTTAAGTCCATTTTATTTTAAGTTGACCAACGAATTAAACACATAAAAGGCTAAAATATTTTAAATTAAAATTTTAAGTTGGCCAACGAATTAAATCCATAGAAGGCTAAAATATTTTAAATTAAAATATTATGAGATATGATTTAAAATATTTTAAATCAGGTCACAGTGAGATTAAAGTTACATAACTTTTGATGACGTGTGTCGGGAGCATCATACATATTTGGGTACGACATTATTAAACATGCATTTCACTCCTTTAACACATTATGATTGCATGCACTCTCCAAATTTCATGTATGTGAGTTGAGATCAAACAGGGTAAACTCTAACAAAGACATCGCCTATATCAATTTATCTTAGATGCATTTCCATGTCTATTATAGAGTCTTTATATTACTCGCTTCAATATCTTATTTTGTGATTTATTATTTTTGTTTAGAATCTCAAATGACGGTTTTGTTCTTTTTGGGTTTTTGATTGTTATAATAGAGGAGTATTAGAAGGCAGTAGTCTATAACGCGACTTTTTGAAAGTCTTTCCGGCGGATTTTTCTGGGCAAAATCCGGCAGTAATTCATTGGAATCCCAAGTTTGATAGCTAGTTTCTGCACAATCAATGGCTCCCAGGGGTTTTCCAGAGCGTTGAATCCAAATATGCAGTTAAAAAACCATTTTAACTGTTAAAAATCAAGATTTAACCTCATTTCTTCCGCCGGATTCCGTCACCAGAATCTCCAAAAAGTCGCATTATAGACAACTCCTATTAGAAGTACTTCTTTTTATGGCCTATATATTTGCTCGGTGATATTATATAATGTGTAATTTGTTTATTTCATTTTTCACAATGTGTATTCTAGTAGTTTGATTCAAAAATAGGAAGTTGACTTAATTAATTAATTATATAATATATATAATATATATATATATATATATATATATATATATTTTTTTTAAAATAGATTTTTTATTCATATATATTATTTACTCGTTATTGATATATATTTTAAGTGATATGTGTTTAAATTCACATAAGAATGGAAGGAATTACAGAGATTTATTCATATCGGGTTTTGTAAAGTGTCTTTTAATACATAACATCTTTATTTATTTCTCATATAAATGTTTAAATTTTTATCTAAGTTTTTCTTACATTTTATTTCTTTTACAAATTGATGATTTTATTTCTTTTACTGAATTGATGGAGATATGAAATCTAATGTATACTATAGAGGTATGTAGAATGACTTCATAATGTCAGGAAAAATATTCAAGTGGGGGTGAATCAATATTTTTAATTCATTTTAACTTTTCATTGCATATTCCGAATTGTGTACATTATTGTTCTTTATCCAACCAACGTATATACACGACTTTAGTGAAAGAAAACAACGTATACCCTATTTACTTATTTTTTGTACTTTCCATATGATGTTTAACTTTATCATTGTATTATTAATTTCATCAGTCATTTAGTATGAAATAAAGAGAAGATAAATCGTAATGCCTAAGAAATAAATCAATGCAGATGAAAACCAATATTTTCAGGTCAAAACCCAAAGTGGGAGAAAATCATCATTGTCATTGGCTTTATTTTCTTTCTTATTATATAAAGAAAAACTACATTACATCTTGTACCAGTGTAGAGTCTTACCAACATGCAAGACACCACCTATAGGAGGATACAACCTCCACTCATTCTCCAACACCCACTGGAAGGGAGCTACATCCCCCTGATCTCGTTTACCAACTTGTACTAGAAGGGGGGTCCTACCCCCTCACTAAGGGTTGTAGCACTCAGCACCTTATGGAAAATTTATCAAAATGTTTCACATTGGATCCACCTTTTAATCAACCAACAGAAAATGCAGGTCACCTTTCATCATATTTTCACATTGGACCCACATCAACAATAAGCCCACACCAATATGCCAAACTGAAATATTCAATCTCAAAATCTGAATCACTTAAGCACCATAAACCAACCAAATTACTAAAACATCAAACCAGTTGTTCTCTAGCACCCACTACAAGGGAGCTACATCCCCTTGATCTTGTTTACTGGCTCGTACTGGAAGGGGGGTCCTACCCCCTCACCAAATGCTACAACTCTCATCACCTTATGGACCATTTATCAGAATGTTTCACAAGGGATCCACCTTTTAATCAACCAATAGAATAAGCAGGTCACTTTTCATCAAATTTTCACATTGGACCCACATCAACAATAACCCTAAACCATTATGCCAAACTGAAATACTGAATCTCAGAATCTCAATCACTGAAGCACTGTAAACCAACTAAATTACTGAAAGATCAAACCACTGAATACTGAATCAATCCAATCACTAAACTGAGTCTCAACTAATGCACTAGGTCATTCAAATGCAAGGCCAAGTAATTTTATCGCACCACAACCATTTAAAAATTCACTCATTAATCAAACTATTGGATAACAGACAAACACCAAAGAAACAATATGCAGTCGCTGCAAGTCTTGATCAATAATAACTTCAGAATATATGTGTGATTGTTCAAATGAAAAATTGTGTATGTATGTGCCTCCTATACCTACAACCTACATATAGATCCCAAATCACTGAATCATTGAATCACTCAGTGAATTATTGACATATTGAGTCTTAATAGCCACTTAATCACATATCGCCATCTTGTAGCATCATTACTAAGCATTATTCCAATCCACAAGAAAAACAACCCAATCACCACTACCATATACAAATCATGTGTATTAAGACATCATTGACAGATATTAGAAAATAGAACAAACATCATCAATTGTCATCATCAAGTAGTAATTCAAACCATGCCCAAATTTTACTCAAAATATATATGTGGAAGTTAGTAAGAAAACTGCCATATATAGATTCTTATCATGTGCAACACCCATGTACATATCTCAACATACTAACAAATCATATCTTATAATATATACGAGAATAAACATAAAGAAATCTGAGTATGTACTCAACTATCCAGAACCAAACATGCATGTAGATATTAAATTTATGACACCAACCCTTGCTACAAACCACAACATTTGTTAAACCCATCGACACACATTCGTTTATATTCATACATTACCACATTCATATCATACCATCATCATAGCTACAAATATAACATTGTTATGAACACGCATAAACAAATCAAGAATTAGCCTTCATTATATTTTACATATGTCATATCTGAGCCAATTCCTTTCTCCCTAGTGCACACTTGTTTCAGATTAGATCATACATAAATAATTCATTTACTTTCACACCCAACACCTTGATTTCCATCTCCTTATATAGTTTTTTATTTAGCTAATACCTTAGGTAAACCCCTTGGTAATGTTCTTAGTATTTGTTGACGGGATCGAACAAATGTTTTTGCCTCAATTACTATGGGAAAATACCATGGTAATGATCCGTAGTATCCATATTTCCATGGTTTAGGTTATCTACATGAATTTTTCTCATAATACCTATGTATGTATGTGACCCTTCTTCACAAGAACCACGTATATGTTTTCAAACTTTACATTTTTCATCCATCTATAATTGAACCGCCATTTCTCTATCCATATCCATTGTAACATATGTACCAATATCCCCGATAGTTGAATTAGTTCCACAACCATAATATTGACATCAAGTACACCATTTTCAAGCAGGTTGTCATCAAGGACAACACATTATCCATAATCCCAACAATATACCCCATTGTACTTGATGGAAGCCACTTTGGTGTTCTGAAACAATCTACAAACACCTCGAAACACGAAGTCTTCTCTCTTGCTTTGACATCAAGGGAAAAGGGCTGAACGAAGTTGAATGGCACACAACCCTTGTAGTGCTTAAGATTGGAAGTTTGATCTGCTGATATGAAATATGAAATTCACATATTGATTATGCTCCTTGTGAGCATATGCTAGACCATATGAATATATAGAGTACAAGGATATATTACTCAAACAAAAATTTCCTTTCCTATGACCAATGAATCTATGCTCCCAAGATTACATGAATCACCCAAAAAAATAGGTTTACATATTGGACCCAATTTTACATCAATGTCCCAAAATAATGGGATTACATGCATAATATGACTTGATCTAATAGCCGTTATGGGACATAATTTTTTAATGAGTACAACATGGGTCTTTTCATGAAATTTACATCAAGAGACAAACATGACATTCATAATCATAAATAAGGACTTCAATCATGATAATTAGTAGCAACCATCATCCTCCATATAGGACGTTGCAACATAATCATCGAGAAACAACAACATACTTGACAACAACACGAATATCTACATAATCAACACCCCCAGTAATTTCTGAGACCATCCTTCACTGCAAACCACAACATCTAGTAAACCCAGATCTCGACACACATTTTGTTATAGTCATACATTATCGCATTCAGATCATACCATCAGCATAGCTGCAAATCTAACATTCTTGGGATCAAGCATAAACAAATCAAGCATTAGCCTCCATTATATTTTATATCTATCAGATCTAAGCCATTGGCTTTCCCCCTAGTGTACAGTTGTTTCAGATCAGATCATACATAAAAAATTAATTTACTTGCACACCCAACACCTTGATCTCTATCTCCTTATATAGTTTTTTCTTTAGCCAATACCTTAGGTAAATCCCTTGGTAATGTTCTTACTATTTTTTAAAGGGATCAAATAAACATTTTCGCCTCAAGTACTATGGTAAAATACCATGGTCATGACCCCTAGTATCCATATTTCAATGATTCAGATTATCTACATGACATTTCCTCATAATACTTATTTATGTACATGACCCTTCTTCACAAGAACCATGTATTCTTTTTCAAATTTTACATTTTTCATCCATTTATAATTGAACTTCCATTTCTCTGTCTATCTCCAATGTAACATTTGTACTAATATTCTTGATATATGCATTAGTTATATGACCATAATATTGACATCAAATACATATTTTTCAAGAAAGTTTCTATCATGGAAAACACATTATCCATAATGCCAAAAATGCCCCCCTTTGGACTTGATGGCGACCACTTTTGTGTTTGGAATCCATATATAACACCTGGAAACACAAAGTCTTCTCTCCCCCTTTGACATCAAGGGAAAAGGGCTGAACCAAGGTGAATGACGCACTTCTCTTGTGTAGGTTTTATCCTTGTACAAAAATGACCTGCATATGAATTCTAAAACACAAAAAATAAACAATGCGAGAGCATAAAACATAAAACACATATACACATAGATTTTCCCCTGGATCCCGAAACTGGGACTACTAGCTTGATTTTTCATTATGTTCCTTTCCATTTTACAATACATATTTATACATGCCAAAGCATCCAATACCATGGACTAAAAACCATCGCATCCAAAACCATGGATCGAAAACCATCACGCCCAAAACCATGTGTGAAAATCATGCATGAAACCATAGGTGGGTCTTCCCAACGTAATATATGGTCCAAAAAACAAATTTTTCCAGGGCGCTGCCCCGGACCCCATAGAGGGGGGTTACCTACACCCCTCAAACCCCCAGTCACCCCCCTGCTATGCAATCGACGCAACAAAGGGGGGGCTTTGCCCCCCTCTAACCCCCCGGTTAGCTGTGTGGGCTAGTCATGGAAAGAATATAATAGAACCCAACATTCTCCCACTTGTTGTTTTCTTTCCATAGGGGCCCACAAGAGAGCTTAGTCATTTATCCATCCCTGCAATGCCCATTGTTTCTCTACACCAAGAGAACTTCTCAGGGCTCATAGATTTTGTCAATGCATCTGTATTATTCTTCAAAGTGTCCACCTTTACCATCAACACCTTTTTATCTTCTATCATATCGCTCACAAAGTGATACTCAGCATCAATGTGCTTTGTCTTTGAATGATATGCAGGCTTCTTTGCCAAGGAAATTGCACTTTGGCTGTCACAGGATATCCTTATAGATCCCTATACTAACCCCATAATTGAACACAATCTCTGCAACCAAACTGCTTCCTTGTTTGCATGAGTGGCTACCATGTATTCTTCCTCTATAGTTTATAGTGCCACTATAGATTGTTTCTTACTCATCCAACTGACTACACCTCCAAATAGGTTAAACACATACCCACTTGTAGATCTTCTCTGATCCAGATCTCCAGCCCAGTATTCATCAACAAAGCCACAAATATCCAACACTCTGTCCAATCCTGGTCTTCCTCGGTAGCACAAACCATAATCGCTAGTGCCACTCAAATACCTGAAAACTCGCTTCACTATTGTCCCGTGCTTCTTCCCTGGTTTTGAAATAAACATGCTTAATATTCCCACTACATGTGCAATGCCTGGTCTAGTATAGACCATTGCATACATTAGTCTACCGACTGCACTTGCATATGGAACACGGGACGTGTCCTCTTCCTCTTCTTGTGTCTTGGGACACTGTTCAGCAAATAACTTTACACCTACAGAAATATGAGCCTTCATCGATTTACTATCTTGCATATTAAACCTATGTACTATTGTCTCGACATACTTCCTCTGGTTTAACTAGAGCTTCCTCTTTGCCTGATCTCTTTTAATTTCCATGTCCAAAATATAGTTTGCAGCACCAAGATCTTTCATGTCAAATTTGGAGGACAATTGGGTCTTCAAATCCTAGATAATTTCTTTGTCATTTCGAACCAGCAGCATATCATCCACATACAAGACCAAATAAATAACATGGTCAAAAATTAATTTAAAATACACACAGTGATTTTTCTTTTCTTCTGGTGAAGCCAAGTCCCCGTATAAATATATCAAATTTCGAATACCACATCCTTGGTGACTTTTTTAACCCATATACAGACTTCTTTAACTTGCATACTAATTCCTTCTTACCCTTCACCGCAAAGCGTTCAGGTTGCTTCATGTATATTTCCTCTTCCATATCCCCATGAAGAAATGTTGCCTTCACATCCATTTGTTCTACCTAAAAATCAAAAGCAGCAGAAACAGATAAAAGTAAACTAATAGAAGTTACCTTGGCAATAGGAGAAAAAATATCACCAAAATCAATTCCTGGCACCTGGGAGTAACTTTTTGCTACCAACCGAGCTTTGTGTTTCTCCACCTTTCCTTCTGCATTTGTCTTCTTCTTGAACACCCATTTGCTGCCAATGGGTTTCCTTCCAGCCGACAACTCCACCAGATCCCAAGCCTCATTTTTGTGCAAAGATGCCATTTCATCAACCATGGCCTCTTTCCAGAGTTTTCCATCCTCTGAATCCACTGCTTCCTCACAGTTCTGGGATCATCATCAGTAACATACAAAGCAAAGTTTGAACAGAAAGCAAATGGACTATACCTTTCTGGCTGCCTTCTTTCTCGAGCTGATCTT
>APFE031356840.1:150132-187862 GCA_000404065.3 Pinus taeda | reverse complement strand
ATTGTGCCCTTACATTATTATTGTTATGTCGGCTTTGATTATATTATGACCCCTTAAACTCTTATATATAGAAAGGAGGTCTTGTCATTTGTATCATCCAAGAATTGTTCATTTGTGTAATGTAAAGGAGGTTGCCCCCTTAAAGAGGCTTATTTCTAAGGCATTGATCTACATTTTCTATCTTTTTGTGAGTTGGTTTCATAACAACTTCTTACAAAATTCTTCAAATTCCTCACTGCAAAATTCTCCACCGTTATTTGTCCTCAACACCTTTGTCTTCTTCTCTGTCTGGTTTTTCACCAGAGCCTTAAATTCTTTAAACCTGTCAAAGACTTCATATTTCTTCTTAAGGAAATATATCCATGTATTCCTTGAGATGTCGTCTGTAAATGACACATAGTACATAGACTTATCCAGTGATGGAACCTTCACAGGTCCAAAGACATCATTGTGCACAACTTCTAATATATGTTTCGCCCTCTTACCAGTAGAGGGGAAACTCACCTGATTCTGCTTCCCATATACACAATTTTCACAGAAATTGAAATCTAGAGAGACATTACTCATACCTTCTACCATACCTTTACCATGAAGTATTTGAAGGCCCTTCTCTCCAATATGTCCATGCCTTTGATGCCACAGCATGGTCTTCTCTCTAGAGACCACTAGATTTTTTGCTACACTTTTAGGAACCATAGATTTGTTGCACCCATCAACAACAATGCTATCTTGCAGCTTGTACAGATTTTCAATCCAAATTCCCCGCATCAATAACAATGCTCCCCGAACCATCTTGTAGGTATCCTTCTTGAACAATCTTTTTACACCTGCATCATCCAACTTGCTTACAGAAATCAGATTTCTGGCCAATGCAAGAATATGCAGAACACCCGGAAGTGTTCTAACCCTTCCACATTGTAACTTCAACTTTACTTTCCCACAGCCAATGATTCTATCCTTCCTATCATCCCCTAAGAATACATCCCCACCATCATATTTCTCATACTCATAGAACCACTCTCTATGGGGAGTGAAGTGAAAGGATGCACCTGAGTCAATCAACCATGCCTCATGATCTACACGTGTCAAGTACACATCCCCACCTTAATCTGAGGTGGTTTTCGCCTCTGCAGAAGGAGCATCATTAGATCCCTTTCCTTTTTTAGGAGATTTATATTTACAGTCCCTTTTGTAGTGCCCTTCCTTTTCTCATTTCCAGCACACCACCTTTGTAGGTTTTCCTGGAGATTTAGATCTCCCTCTAGATTTAGAATTCCCACTCAATGAATTATTTTTGTTTCTATTCTAGGACTGTCCTCTTATAGAGAAGGAATCACCATTCTGGATCTCCATATTTTTCCATCTCATCTCCTCCGTTAGCAAGGATGAGACTATTTCATCAAACTGCAAGGAAATTGCATTGCTACCTATTGCAATAACCAGACTATCCCACGAATCTGGTAGAGAACAAAAAAAACTAATGCACTTATCTTCATCTGAAATTTTAATATCAACGGATAATAACTAACTTACCACAATATTAAATGCGTTTAGTTTGTCTCTCAACAAGCCTCCATATTTCATCCCCAGGTTATATAGCTTTTTCTGTAGAAACAATTTATTCACCAGAGACTTAGATTGGTACAAAGTCCCTAACTTTTCCCGTAAATCCTTCACCATATATTGAATCTGACACACACAATCGTATTGTGCTCTATGCCTTTTGATCCAACTTATTCCATTCTTCATCTGACACTCCAGTTGGTTTAGTAACCAGATCTACCACAATCCACTATTCTTTATCCACCAACAGTTCCTCCATCTTGATTTTCCACAACTCAAAACTCTAACCATTAAATTTCTTGATCTCTATCTTTCCACTGCTCGCCATGTTCTTTCACAACCAGAATCAATCTCGTAGATCTCCCACTGAACAGAGTTTACCACAGGCCCGAGCGAAACCCCTCAACAACAAAGGCATCCCCTTGAAGCCAAAATAACTCTGATACCAAATGTAGGTTTTAACCCTGTACAGAAATTACCCGCATACAAATTCTAAAACACAAAAATAAACAATGTGAGAGCATAACACATAAAATACATATACACAGAGATTTTCCCTTGGATCCCAAAATTGAGACTACCAGCTCGATTTTTCATTATGTTCCTTTCAATGTTACAATACATATTTATACATGCCGAAGCATCCAATACCATGGACCGAAAACCATCGCATCCAAAACCATGGACCGAAAACCATCACGTCCAAAACCATGTGCGAGAATCATGTAAAAAACCATAGGTAGTTCTGCCCAACCTAATATAGGGTCCAAAAAAAAAATGTTTCTAGGGCAATACCTCGGACCCCATAGAGGGGGGTTACTTGCACCCCTAAAACCCCCTGTGATGCCCCCACTATGCAATAGATGCAACAAATGGGTGGCTTCACCCCCACCCTCTAACCCCTGGTTAACTACGTGGGCTAGTCATCGAAACAATACACGCAACCCAACAACGTGTAGTGCTTAAGATTGGAAGTCTGATCTACCAATATGAAGTCTAGAGTTCACATATTGATCGCTCTCCTTGTGATCATATGCTAGACCATCTAAAGATATAGATTACTAGGCTATATTACTCAAGCAAAGATGTCCTTTCCTATGACCAATGAATCTACACTCCCATGATTACATAAGTCACCCAGAAAATTGGGTTTACATATTGGACCCAATTTACATCAATGTCCAAAAATAATGGGACTACATACATAGTATGACTTGATTCAATAACCCATACAGGACTGAATTTTACAATTATTTCAACATGGGTATTTTCATGAACTTTACATGAAGATACATACATGACATTCATAATCATAAAAAAGGATTTCAACCATGATAATTAGCAGAAACCGTCATGCTCCATATAGGACGTTGCAACATAATCATCTAATAGAAACAACATACTTGGCAGCAACATGAATATCCACATAATCAAGATCATCAACAATGATAGTCCTCATAATGCAGCAAGGAAATATCAAGGAACCATAATGCCAACAATGAACCATTAGAAGCATGGAATATTCACCACGTAAACTTCTTCCAACTCTTCATCATCTCATATGATCATATCCTTATTACCAGCAAGAAATGGATCAAAGAACCATATAAATAGCAACAATAGCATGGAACCACTTCCCAATTTTGGCCAAGCATTGATGAGGGCCATTAATGGTTTAACCTCCTCCATTTAGCTACAAATTGACCAAGCATTCAAAGGTTGGTCTAGGTTGAAACTTCTTGAGCTAAGGAAATGTTGTTTGGATGAGATTTGTAAAGAAAGTAATGTTATCATGTCAAATTGTTGTTTCATGAGGAGAGTAGGGTTTGAAGCTAGGAGGATGACACTGAATCGGACATGCATCTACATTGGTTGTAATATTCCCTTCTATTAATAAAGAGTTCTATGCTTTTTCCCATTCATGTGTTATATGATGTATATTGTATTTTCAATTCTATAATATGTGTAGTTAATAGATTGATATGTATGCTTTGATGGTTTTTTGTCTCGGCTTGAGTGCAAGTACCTTCCAAGCGAGTTAAGTATGGAAGGGAGCAGAAAAAGTGGTCAAAGGGAAGAAGGATCGAGCGAAATATACACATTGGTTCTTTTGTTCCTCTTTCTTTTATCTGTTAGCTATAGGAAAAGCAATGGAATTACTTTAACTGTTATTCTAGACTTGCTACTAGGTCTAGGGGTTAGTCGTTTGAAGGAACACTAAATTTTCCCATAACAAAATGGTGACTCTACTGGGGAATGATCCTATCCCTTGTAGTAGCTTATGAATCTCTTAAAACACTTTGACATACTTCACCCTCTGTTATTCATCGAATTCAAGTTCAATTCACTAAAATTTGAGTCAATTTTGAGTATAAAATTGTCATTCTATAATCATCACAGCTCTGTAACTGACACAGTGCACTGCATTGCACCCTCTGCATAGAGATAGTGAGATGCATGGCACTATCCCTCACTTTGTCCTGCGTTGATCCCTTTAGGATCAGTTTTCCTATCTAGGAGTTGAACCCTTTAGTCAAATTTCAGTTGTTTGAATTGCTTGTTGGATTTAGACGAGGTTTTGTCTCTAAAAACAGTCTTTGCTTCCTTGTTTCGACCCAATTTACACTGGATTGTTGAATGTTTGTTTATGTATTGGTTTTATCATTTGCAGTCCATAGTCGAAAAGTAGTTTCAGTTGATTGTTTTGTCAAAAAATGAAGTGTCATAAAATCTTCCTTCATTAAATAATCGATTGGTCTATCTGTGCATCTGATTCATATTTTCGTTTTAAAGTGCCAAAATCTGCGTTTCCTTAAAAGTTGAAAGTGTCATTTAATCTTCATTTCTATGTAAGAGAAACTGTCATAAATCGACATTTTTGTGAAAAGACTTTTTGAATCGTTTGTGCATTAGTTTTTCTTAGTGCATAATTCACATTAAGGATATCTAAAAAAAAAATACATGTAATTGCATTTTAGAGTTTGAGTTTGTGTGCTTAAAAGGAATGGTTAGGGAATTGCATTAGTTTTTTCTCTTTGTTGTTTGATCCAAAAAGTACTTATTTTCTCTATCCCTTGTAGCTAGGATTTTCATTGTTGAAAACAAATGGAAAGAGTGCTTCTCATTCTAGTTGCATTCTTAGGAATTTCGGAAAACATCTCGTGGTGAAACCCAAAGGCAAATTTTAAGCAAGATCAACCTAAAATTAACTTCAATTAACCTAATAATGCATTGGAATTTAACGCAAACATCTAGATGTGTCTAGGCTAGAGACGTGTTCTGGTGTCTTAAAACCTAGTGGCTTTCGTTTTCATTGAGGTTGGGTGATTCCTCCTCTTTGAACCGATAATTACTAGTACGGACTTGAGCTCCATGTACCGTCAAGTATATAGTGGGAGACCCAAATAGGTTTAAATCCTTTATCCCTAGGAAGTCGAGTTTGTCGCCTTACCGGTCACAATGCTCCGAACACAAGATTCAGGAAGACTGACTGTCATAATGAAAATCCTTGGTAATTTCTCTTTGATTTACCACCAAGGTGTTTATTGCAGTTTTGTGATTAGTTTGGTAAACCCTCTTGCTTAGTATCTCCAGAGCAGTCACTTTTTCCTTTTCAACTCCTTAAAAGAAAAGGTTCATCTGAGCACTTGTCCTTTCAAGCTCATTAAACAACGAAAGTGACTAGAGTCATATTTTGTTTTTTCTTGACTCTTAAAAAATGAAAAATCGAAGTTATGTTCTACTTTCATAAAATTTAATTGACTATGAATAACATCCTTTTTCCTTAGTTGATTTTAGGTTGATAAGAACAACCAACAATTCTGGAGAAACATCGACCTCCACTCCATCGTTCGACGAGAGTTACGACTAAACCTCCCTTGCCACCGAAAGCAACACCCATCCGGCCAAGGAAGACTCGTCAAACTAAGTTTGGTACTTCAAGAGTTTCTGGTACTTCATCTGAATTGCTAGAGCTACCTATTACAGCTAGTATTGAGCCTCAAGTTACTCCAACTATTTCTGGTACATCTATTACACAAGAAAGAGTTACTCAGCTACCTGAGATCACTATAACGGAAACAAGTGAACAAGTACCTGAAGTTGATTCACAACTTGAAGTTAATCAACCAGGAATTACTTCAGAACTTGAACCTATTCAATTGGAATTTGATCTAGAGCCTATAGCAGTTGAAACCGAAGACATCCTAAACCTAAAGTTGTTCACGAACCTTCCTTTGAAACTGAAGTTCTTTTACCAGAACATCTGGACTTTGACCTTGAACATTCTGAAGTTGTTACTGAAATAAATCAATCATTTGTAGTTCCTAACACTCCATCTTTAACACCAGAAGTATTTTTTGGACCTAATGGTGAAATCCTTCCACCTGGATTAATTGCTGTAGAGGAAGAAGTTGAAGAAGATTCTACCCCTGGGACTCCACATCATTTTGGACTTGCTTTATATCTTTATTCTGAGTCTCTTCCTCATTCTGCTACTGCCTATGAGATACCACTTGATTCATTAGGTCAACTTCTGGGCCAATTAACCATGGGAGAACAACTACAAACATCCCTTACTGCTACTTCTTCGATGTTTACAACCACACTTGAGTCACATTTATATGCACATTATCTCTCCCAGTTGGTTACCAGTCTATGTCTGGAATCCACTCAGGGGTTTCTTCTTTGTCGTGGTCATCTCCCATGTCATCATTAGGAATTTTACCTGGTTCTTTTTATCAAGGACAACAGTTTGATCCTGTGTATCAGTATCAAACTAGGCAATTTGGTGAACAAAGACTTGTATATCCTCTTAACACTAGACTGCCACCATATGGTTAGCAGTATGCATATTCAAGCATCCTCCCTATCAAGGAGGACAACCTTATGGTTATGTCCCACCCTATCGAGGTTAGCCTGAAATGAGTGCCTGTCAGTGGCAACCAACCTTACCACTACAACCAAGGCTTGTGTATCCAACACAACCTATGCAAACTAAGCTGATTATATTGACCCAACCTGTCATAGCTATGGAACCATAGGTACAAGCTCAACTTGTTATCTCAACTAGTGAAAGTTAGTTTTGCTACCTCGCAACCAAAAGTTTCGAGTCAGCAAACCCAAACTTCTCAGGTTATTATGAAACAACTGCTTGTTTTTGGGGTACAATTACCTCAGATTAGTGTGCCATTATCTGGAGTGACTCAAGTTGCTACAATTTTAGTTTATTCTTAGCCTGGTCAAACTAGTATTGGGGGTAAATATCAAACTTCATAACCAATACCCCAACAACATTGGCAGCCACAGTATCCACAACCTCCTTTTCAGAATGTCCAACCTCAGTATGGGCCTGCTTTCCAAGCTTAGCTTGGGCAAGGACAATATCAAGCGTATCAGGGTCATGTATCAAGCCCAACCCAGTTACAGACAAATGCAAGGTCAACCTGGTTTCAATCCATATACCGAATATGTCCCACTGCCTTATCAAGGATATCTGCCTTATGCAAGTATGAAAAGGCCCATGGCATAGGCAATTCCATATTATCTCGGATATGCTCAACCTGGCTTGAATCGAAAGTTTCCATTTGTGGCAACCCTGGAATTACCGAATTTAAATCGGCTCACCAATGTTCCAAATTTGTATTCACCATTGTGGCCGGTAATTCCTCATAAGTTGCCTTCCGATATTCCAAAGTTTAGTGGAAATCCTGGAGAATACCTGTCAAATCACGTTATTACTTATCATTTATGGTGTTCTTCCAACTCCTTGAATGATGATTCGATAAGACTCCATATTTTCCAAAGAACGCTCATTGGTTCAGCTACTAAGTGGTATATTGAATTGCCGAGAGCTTCTTTTAATAATTTCACCCATTTAGCCACTACCTTTTTGACCCACTTTCAGTTACCCATCAGATATGAAACTGGAATGGAACTTTTGACCAACTTTAAACAAACAACTTCTACTCACATATCAGATCATATTCATGAGTGGCATCATCTTCGTCGCATGGTTAAAACCTATGTTCCTGATTAGCTTTTAGCTGAGTGGTTCGTTAAGTCCTTATTACCATCTATCACTGAGGATGTGGCTAAAGGTGGAATTGTTACAGAAGAGCAAGTGATTGCTCCTACCCAATACTTGGATTTGATTTACACATAATTGGCACGCTCTATGACAAAATTCCACATGCCCCACGCCTAAATCAATCCACTCCACCTCCATCATCGAATAGGGACTCTCATGCCGGAGACGGTGTGATCAATTCCTTAAGCATGCAAATGGCGAGTAGATCATCTAGTCAATCACGTGCCATAAATCAAATTGTAAATGCACCTGAGGTTCCTGCTTCCGAGATCAATGTCATGTCATTTGACAAAGGTAAAAATCAAAAGCAACTAGGAAGCAAGAAGAAAGGGAAAAATAAGAAGAAAATTGAAAACCCTCCTCAAGAGAAATCATCTGATTCCTCTACTTCAGGAACGAAACCTTGTTATCCATGTCTGATATGTGATAACAAGCATTTTACAAGCAATTGTCCTCACTGCTCGGAAGTTTCTAAACTGTTAAAAGCTTCTACCACATCTGCAGTGTTGACAGATCTATTTCTGAACCCGGATACCAATATGGTTGTAACTAAAAATTCTTCCACATCCCAGGTATTAATGTTATCCATTGCAAAACCTAAATATGAAGTTTTGGTTCAGACACATAGTAAAGATTATGGCAATCCCTCATCGTCGTCAAATAATCAGGCCACTGATCAACCTGGTTCTTCAACTTCGACTGCATCGGAAAATATTCCACTACCTGTTGCACCAGAGTTAACAATAAAGCAACCTAAGGGAGTTTTTCACAAATCAACGTTTAACCCTCGAGCTTGAGCTGCTCAAAATTATAACATAGTAGAAGATCTTGCTCAGTCTCCTTCTACAATGCCGACGCTTGAGGTATTACAAAATTGCCCCTCCCAGAAGCAGGCTTTACTATCTGCAATAGGTGGAGTAGATCTAGCGGATTCTAATCTTATGGTTTTTAATCACTCAAGATATACACCACAGTTACCAGCTCAATTAGCTTTTTTAATTTAGGTTATGGCTCTCAACAAAAAAATTCATTGAACCATTGTACATGAGGGAGCTTATACCTGTATTATGTCAATGAGCTACTGGAAAACACTGGGGTCACCTGCATTGTCAAGATCACCAACTACATTGAAGGCTTTTGATGGAAGAACGTATACTTCATGTGGAATATTGAATATCTTACAAGTAGAACTAGGGGGAAAATGGTAACTATTGAGATTCAAGTGGTTGACCCCTTGATTACAACTTTTTACTTGCACGACCATGGGTTTATGTTATGGCTGCTTTTTTTTCCACATACTTTCGTATGATTGCATTTCCTCATAAAGGTGGAATAACAATTATCGACCAAACCTAATTTTTTGCCTCTAGTTATCAATTAATGGGAAGCATTCTGTCATTTAACAGACCCCCGTTTTCACTTCAATTTTTTGGTGTAGGTATTTTTAAAGATCTCTCATTAATGGGTAATTTCACACTTCCTCCATGATCTGGAACATTGGAAGTTGTGAGAGTCGATACATGTAATATGTTATCCTCTACTTCATCTGATTTAGAGAGGATCACCAGTAGTACTGAG
Organism: Pinus taeda; assembly: GCA_000404065.3. Taxonomy (NCBI): domain Eukaryota; kingdom Viridiplantae; phylum Streptophyta; class Pinopsida; order Pinales; family Pinaceae; genus Pinus; species Pinus taeda. The sequence continues at coordinate 178,633 of APFE031356840.1, read as the reverse complement.
GATGAAAGTATTATCCGAGGATAGTTCATTGTCTTGTATCAACCTTTTTTAAAAATGAAACAAGAGATCGAGGACAGTTCCTGGTCTTGTGTCAAGCTCATTAAAAAAAAGAAACAAGGAATTTGAGCAGATTTCCTTGTCTTGTGTCAAACTCATTAAAAAATGAAACAAGGTCCCATGGAGCAAAGTTCCAAGTCGAGTCTTTTATTAGATCTCATAAAATCCCAGTCGAATCTTTAACTTGATCTCGTAAAAGAACCTTCATTCCATCCACTTGATAGCCATGAGTAGTCTACTTAGGTGAATGTAATGAAGCTTGGCGGGCATGCACCTAATGGTAAAAGTTATGTTTCCCTGAAGGTTATGTGAAGGGAATCACCCCATTCACCTTTGTCTATCTAGATGAAGCCAAAGAGGTGTTGGATAACCGTCTTGCTTCACTGTAGTGACTTCCATCTGGTTACAGGAGACCCCCCCTTTCGTCATGTTGGGGGAATGTAAACTGAATCCAAGCATAGCTTTTCATTTCAAGCTTGTGTAAAAATGAAACTGAAACCAAGCATAGTTTGTTTGTTTCAAGCTTGTGTAAACATGAAACTGAATCCAAGCACAGTTCCCTATGGTTCAAGCTTGTCTAAAAATGAACCCATTTCCATGTTTAACCCTTGTGATTGCCATTTTATCAACCTCTTTTGTCAGATGAGCCTTGGTTGTTTTCATCCCATCGCCACCATCCCTTTAGCCGATCATACGCTTTCACTTGGTTATTTTACCCTTTTTGAGGGACAATTGCAATAAGTGGTCTTATTAGCCAACCTCTTCACATAAATCAACATGTTTTGAGAAGTTCCAACATCACCATAACCAGTCGCTACCCTTGACACTACTCCTTCCTCAAAGCGGAGTCCTTTTAAGCTCTTTCCAGACTCTTTAAACATGAAACAATTGCCAAGCACTTGTAGTTTCTAGCTCATTAATGGATTAAAATCAATATCTACTCAGTACAGTTTTATCCCTTGCTCGAGCTGAGATAGATTAACTACGAAAAAGGTACTCGTTGGTCAAACATGATCAATATGTTCTATCTTATATTGTTTTATAATTTTCTGGACTTGAGAGACAATTTACGAAAAAGAACGTCTGGGGTTTCCTTTTAGTCCCTTTTAAGACTCTATAAATGTGAAAAGAACCGAGTTATCTTTGTCATTAAACTCGTTAAAAAACATTAAATAGCGACAAACTTGTCCATCTAGACAAGACCGAGTTTCACCTTTGCTAGACTCGTTAAAACATCAAATAGTGATGAATTCACCCGAAGGGTGGAATTATACAACAAGTATATGTTATCCTCCTCAAGCTTGATAAAAATATAGAGGTACTGGTCAAAAATGATTGGGGAAAATGGAAAAATCTAGGAAAACTTTATGGTAGCAGGTCGCTCTTGAACATGACACTTTCACCTCATCACCGTGACTATGTGGGTTGGGTCATTTAGCTTGATGGTTATCACATTGTTGGTCTATCATACCATCCATCACTTTGTTTTCAGTCAATGCTACCAATTCACTTCAGTTTCATTGATATGTTCAAGAGAAGTCATTCAGTTCAAAACTACATCCTTTACAATATAGTAAACCTTCATTTTCATGCTCTCCATTCCTGAACCTTGTGTCATAAGTCGATGTTTCATCTCCAAAATCATTTACCTCTTTTCATGTCATTGATGTGGGATACATCAAGGCCCACCTGCGACGAGTCGCTTCTTGTTGACATCAGCACATCATCCAAGAAGTTGACTTAGAAACACCCCTTTAGTACCTTGAGGCTTGCATACATCAATGGCAGGTTTCTTGCTTCTAGCGATAGGTTGACATCACTGGACTTCGATCGAAAGACTTCGTATGGTGTTCGACAGCAAATCATTTATTCACAACATGTGAAATGTACTGCATTATGTCGAGGGTCATTATCATTATTGATGATTCCTCTCACATCTATTAATGGATTACATCATTGGCTGGTATTCAAACAATGTCTCTCCATATTCGACCTTAGATCATCTATTCACATGGTTAGACTTGTACTTGAGTGAAAGATTGGACGATATTGAAGACCCCAAATCTAGTTTCATCCATCTTGGCTACGATATATTTTCAAAAGTACTATATCAAATGTACAATGGCTTTACATTCATGGTTATCCACTCATGGGTCTACATCTGTAGACGACTATATTTGTACATGTAATGAAAGTTTATAAAGTTGATCATGGGTATGCCTTCCCTCAGCTAAATTGTGATAAAAAATCAAAGTATCATGATATTTGTATTGTAACTGATGCAAGTCACCTTCCGTTTCAAAACCTTCTCTCCAAGTGGTAAAGTATCTCACTCTACAAGTTTATTTTCGACTTCATGCTTTAGGGGGTAACTGTTACAAGAAAATTTGGGCACATCAACCCCAACTTCCAGATCCATATTATTAGGGTCCGTCAACCCCTAATTTAGTTGTCTTCATTCCCTAATGAAGTCAACCTACATCATGCTTGCCTCCCAAACGTTTCATGTCACCATTCATCCAAAAATTGCCCATAGAGAGATCAGCGCAGATGGCCCTTTACCAGGTTGCAATGCATTGCAGGAACTACACTATCAGGGTGCTATGTAGAGCACCTAGCCTTTGTTTCACCTACAATGAGCAAGATTCATCGAATTTTTGAAATGAATCCATTGGATTCCTCATCAAATGGATGATTCTGGAAGTTTCTAGATGGATGGGGCTCGCATTTGGATGAGGAAGAGGATGAATGAACCTTAATCCATTATCCCTTCATCCATGGAACCACTTCCCAATTTTGGCAAAGCATTCATGAGGGCCATTAATGGCTTAACCTCCTCTGTTCAGCTATAAAGTGACCAAGAATTCAAAGGTTGGTCTAGGCAGAAACTTCTTGAGCTAAGGAAATGTCGTTTGGATGAGATTTGTAAAGAAAGTAATGTTATCATGTCAAATTGTTGTTTCATGAGGAGAGAAGGGTTTGAAGTTGGGAGGATGACACTAAATTGGACATGAATCTACATGGGTTGTAATCTTCTCTTCTATTAATAAAGAGTTCTATGCTTTTCCCATTCATGTGTTATATGATGTATATTGTATTTTCGATTCTATAATATGTGTAGATAATAGATCAATATGTATGCTTTTACGGTTTTTTGTCTCGGCTTGTGTGTAAGTACCTTCCAAATGAGTTAAGTACGGAATGGAATGACAAACATAGTCAAAGGGTAGAAGGATCGAGCGAGAGGTACAGGTTGGTTCTTTTGTTCCTCTTTCTTTTATCTATTAGCTATAGGAAAAGCAATGGAATTACTCTAACTGTTGTTCTAGACTTGCTGCTAGGTCTAGGGGTTAGTCGTTTGAGGGAACGCTAAATTTTCCCATAACAATACCATAGATCAAAATATTGAGTGCCTTGCAAATAATTGAGTATTCTTTTGATTACTTTGAGATAAGTTTCTTTAAGATTTGCTTGGAATTATCTAACTATGCCAATTGCATGCATAATGTCTGGTGTTGTACTAGTAAGATAAATTAAGTTTCCAATTGTAGATTTGTACTTAGGTTTATTAACTGTAGGAGAATCATCATCTTGGCTTAGATTGCATATTTCCATTGCTGTGCACACATGTTTATAGTCTTGAAGTTCATATTTCTTCATAATTTGCTTGGAATACTTGGTTTGAGCAAGAAATATACCATCTTTATTTTCATGAACTTGGAGACCAAGAAAGTATGTTAGCTCACCAAGTAAAAACATTTGAAATTCCTACTACATAGTTGATGTGAATCCTTGACTCATAGGTTCAACACTGCTTCTAAATATCATGTCATCAACATAAACTACTAGTGCGAAAATTTTTCTTTTTCATATTTCATATATAGGTCGCTATATGGAGATCCTTTCTTGAATCCATTTTCTTGAAGATACCTATCAAGACAATAATACCATCCATGAGGATCCTGTATTAACCCATATAATGCCTTCTTAGGTTTACAAACAAGATTTTTATCATTTCCAAGTATGAATTCTTCATGTTGTTTAATATGAACTTCTTCTTCTAGGTACCTGTTTCAAAATGTGGATTTAACATTCATTTTATATACCTTAAATTTAGGAAAGATGGAAGATGAAAGAAACATTATTTTGGCTTCATGTGTAACTACAGGCACAAATGTCTCTTCAAATTCTATCCCTTCCTGTTGAGTATAGCCTTTACAAACAAGTATTTCTTTGTTTCAAATTGATTCTCCATTTTTATTTAGTTTTCTCTTAAACACCCACTTTTTCCCAATTACAATTTTATTGTGAGGCCTTTGAACAAGTTCCCATGTATGGTCCTTTTCTATTTGATTGGTTTATTCATGCATTGTTGTAACCCAAAATTCATATTTTCTCACTTGATTTACATTTTGAGGTTCAATTATGGATAGTAAGGCTAAGTGACTAGATTGTCTAACTAAAGTTCTTCTAGTTTGTATTCCTACATCCTTATCATCTAAAATTAGTGATTCAGGATGATTTTTTTTTAACATATCTAGATGGAGTTTTTTCTGACTTACATATATTTTCATTTTCTTCTTTTGATGCTTCTCTTTCCTCTTCCCCTACAAATTATTGTATTTTAGTAGGGAGAGGTTTGTCATTTGGTTGTGATTCCTTTTTGATACCTATGGATGCTTTATCAATTACAATGTCTATACTTTCAACAGTCTTTTGGAGCCTTTTGTTATAACTCTTATATCCTTTACTTTTGGAAGAGTATTCGAGAAATATTACTTCATCAACTCTAGATTCAAAGTTTCGAATCTTATCATAATTTTTCTTTACGAAACATTTTCTTCCAAAGATTATAAGGTGTTTGATGTAGAAATTTCTTGTAGATTCAAACTGCTAATTGTGAATTACTAAACAATAGGCTTGAATCTACACTACTCATCAGCGAAAACAATTAAACGATCATGAAATTATGAAGCATACAACAGAAAGATTTCAATCAAAATATTACACAATGATTTCCTAGTGAAATCCATAGCTAAAACCTCCTTCTATCTATATATTGCATTAGTCAGAAAATATGAGAAGATTACATTGTTTTTCTTAAGCTCGAGTAACCTATGCACTATCTCTATCTGTTTCACTTCTTCCTATACAAGCCCAAGCCAATACTTAACCAAATTTTGGCTTTCCAAAGTCCATATTTCCTTGAGTTGTTTTCTTGGGAATTCCCCCCCTATTAATTATGGAAATCCCTCAATATGAATTGCTTAATCCTCATAGGCATTCCTCTGACTGCATGCACCACCTGTGCAATCTAGATGATTATACAACTGATAGTACATTGTACCTGAACTCGAATCTCAACTATGTAAATCTTAGATTTGACATGCATGAGTTATTTATCAGTGGATCATCAATTAACTGGTTCAACACATGAAGCAATACCCCACTTTATGACCTCCTACTAGTTCCTCCATCAATTGGAACTAATTTAACAAACTTTAACTCAATTCAATTGAATTAATTAATTACAACTCAAAATAAACTCAATCACAACTCCCATAATGTAGGATAAACTCTACATGACTCTAGTTAGATCCCGAACTCGAATTAACTGAGCCAACTATGTGAATTTAACATAACTTGTACAAAATCAAACTTGCGGAAGCTTGGAAACCCTAGGCTTTGAGCTCTGCAACCTGCAGCCAATGCCCAGGCCTGCGCACCTGCTCCACCAGCTACCCCCAGCGCATCATATATCTCAGAAACGTTAGCAATAAAGGATCCGGAGCTCTACTGTGCATTACGTCATGTCCTCCCTGTTGGGAGGGGCGGGATCTCAGACCCCCCCTCCTTCAAATGATCGATTGGTGAACGACAGTGCACCCGTGACCCCCCCGTTTCCTCATGGTTCATCGGTAGATCAAGGTCAAAGCTCTGAACAGCCTGACATATCAGAATAGCACGCAGTCACGGACGGAGAAGAAGCTAATACTCCAAAGGCGTCACAACTAAAGGCGACTTCGGCAACATGCATCCCAAAAGCGACAAAAAGAATCAAAGTTGAGCTACCGAGCCATAGAATCAATGGTGAGATACAATACATGAAAGACCATGCACTCATTGGAAAATTTCTTGGCTTCTGGCCAACGGAAAAAGCCTTGCACGGATGGATCGCCTCCAAATGGAAGACCAAAGGGCAAGTTTCGCTACTACTGGGCCGTAAAGGCTTCTTCACTGCCATATTCAACTGCCTGGAGGATAAAACCAGAGTATTTGAAGGCGGCCCCTACTTCTTCAACTCAGCTGGTCTCTTCTTGTGAGACTGGAAACCCAGGTTCAATCCAGACACAGAAGATCTCAGTCATGCTCTAGTCTGAATACGCATGTATTCCCTACCTTCGGAGTACTGGAGAGAAGAAACCCTGAAGGACATCGGAGATCGCATTGGTACCTTCATAAAAGTTGCAGAGGAAACCAAAAACAGAAGATTCACCTCATATGCCAGGATCTGCGTCCAGATGCATCTAAAGAAGAGCCTCGCAGACTCGGTAAGTCTCTATCACGATGACTATGAATGGATTCAACCTCTTGATTATGAACATATCTTGTTCCACTGCCGTAAATGCCATGAACATGGCCATCTGTTTAGGGATTGTCCTCTGACCACCCAGCTCAAATCTACTGCCAGTGAGGTTAAAAAGGACTCTGAAGGTTTTATCAAAGTGCCTCATCGCCGTAGACATACCAAGAAACATGCTGTCACTCCCTCTAGTCCCAAGAAGGCCGAATCCCAGAATAGATTCCAGATCCTTACCCCTCAAGATTCCTTTGACTCTATGCCGAAGGACTCTCAAGCCACTCCGCCTCAACCATCATTCTCTCATAATCTCAAAAATCCCTTGGACCCTTCCACTTCAGCACCCATTAGTTCTCCTCCTGTCTCGAACTCAAAAATGCCGGCTACAAACGCTGACATGCAACCCGCAGCCATGGATCTCGACGCAGCTCTAGCTCTCAGTTTGTATGAAGGGGTCACAGAAGATCTTCAAAGCACCTCCATTAACATGGATGAAGATCACGAGAACGTTAGTTTGGATGGGCTAGATATACTCAAACTAGAAGATGCCTGTAAGCAAAAAGAATATAATTCAATTCCCCCTTGGGAAATAGATAGATTAGAAGCAGTACTAACCAAAGCTCAACACCAAAAATACCTTGGAATACAGGACGGTAGTCCGTAGGACGGAAAAAAAATCCTAAAAGAAACAAAGAAGAGGGGGCGCAAAACTAATCTGCAGAGAACTATCATACTAGGAGAAATACTAATGGAATCAGGGAGATTCCCGAAGCTAACGAAGTTCTACAAGCCCCACCCCCATAGTTCCTCATGAAGCTCATATCCTGGAACATGCGTGGGCTCGACAGCCCCTCAAAACACAGAATGTTAAAAAACATGATACAGTTAGAAAAGCCAGCAGTGGTCTTTCTACAAGAAACAAAAAGTACTAATACTGCTCTCAAAAAGATCCTCAACAAAGCCTGGAGCAGCAGTCGATCAGTTTCTGTGGATGCAGTAGGAGCTTCGGGTGGCTTTTCCATAGTCTGGAACCCGCAGATTCTTTTACTTCAAAATTTCCATGCCACTCACGATTTCATTCAAGCCACGTTTCATCTCATTGGAACGGATATACATGGGCATCTCACCAATACTTACTTCCCACAGGATCAACATCACAAACTAGAAGTTTTGGATACATTAACAGACTTGAACTCTTCCAGGCAATTCCCCCTTTGGATTAGTGGAGGCGATTTTAATATAATCACTCATCTAGAGGAAAAAAAAGGAGGGCGCATGAAGCTGGACGATGACAGCACAGGATTCAAGGACTTCATTAGAAGTAATCAGCTCATAGATATCCAAACTTCCAAGGGAACTTACACATGGACAAACAACCACAGGGGTGTTCACAATATTTCCTCTCCGCTCAACCGCTTTCTAATCTCAGATAACGCTATTCATCTGGGCGGAGACTTTCATGCCTCCATATTACCTCAGGGGGGCTCGGACCATTGGCCCATAATGCTGCAATGGACCAGACCAGGAAAACAATGCAATCGACCCTTCAGATACGAAGCCTTCTGGTCCAGTCATCCCAATTTCAAAGAGGTGGTCCAAGTGCCATGGAAGTCCTTCTCCCCCCCAGAAGGTAAGAAGATGTTCAAATTTCAACAGAAACTCAGACATATCAAACAAGTACTGAAGGTCTGGAACAAAACCCACTTCGGGAACATCACGAACTCTAGGCAAAAATTAGAGCAGGAAATGTGCACTCTTCAGCAAGCCATCATCCTAGAGGGTAGAAAAGAGGAATTGGCAAACAAGGAGCAATCCCTCTGGACAGCATTAGAAGCTCGAAGATTACAAGAGGAAATCCTCTGGCACCAAAAATCTAGAATAAGATGGCTTAAGGAAGGGGAAAAAAATACCAAATTTTTCCATCGGTCAACTATTCAACAGAGAATGCATAACAATATTGCTTTCATTAATAACAGTCAAGGGGAGAAATTAGAAAAGCATGAAGACATGGAAAAAGAACTCAAGGATCACTTTCAGGAAGCGCTCAAAGAACAAACTCGAAGCAGAACAACAACTATTAGAGAGGTCACACGGCACATCCCCAAGCTTATCATGGAAGAACACAACCAAAACTTACTACAACCAGTTTCAAAGCAAGAGGTGGAGGAAGCACTGGCGCAGCTAAAAGATGGTAAGGCTCCTGGACCTGATGGCTTTACTTCTAATTTTTTTCATGACTTCTGGGACTTGATAAGTACCGAGGTTTGGGAATTGGTGGAAGAATCCCGCTCCATGCACTGGCTCCTACCCTCCCTCAACTCCACATTCATTGCTCTGGTTCCCAAAGGGGAGGAAGCAAATACGCCTGACAAATTCCGGCCCATTTCCCTTTGTAATGTAATCTACAAACTTATTTCCAAAGTGGTGGCAAACAGGCTCAAACCTCTCTTGCCTCTTCTAGTCCTTGCGGAACAGACTGGATATGTCGAAGGGTGCCAGATCATGGACGGTATTATCCTATCAAATGAGGTAATCCACTCCTTAAAAATCCTTAAAAAACTTGGCATGAAATGAAGCTTGATCTCTCCAAAGCTTTTGACAAGCTCAGTTGGGAGTATATCCAGCACACGCTGCTAGCCTTTGGCTTTAATGCCACCTGGACTCGTTGGATTATGAACCTCATCTCATCTCCATGCTTCTCCGTTCTTCTCAATGGCTCGCCGTCACTGCCTTTCCGCTCATCGCGTGGCATTCGACAAGGGGATCCCCTCTCCCCCTTCATCTTTGTCCTAATGGCGGAAGGGCTCAGTCGTCTCATTCATCATGCTGTCGCATCTCAGGCAATCAAAGGCATAGCGCTTCATGGCCTTTCCCCCTTATCCCATCAACAGTTTTTGGATGACATAATGCTCTTTGGACATCCTTCCTCTTCCGAAGCAAAATCCTTCAAAGCCTTGCTTGAGCTGTTCTCTGAAGCATCGAGTACCTCAATCAATGCCTCAAAATCCCAGCTATTCTTCTTCAATACCCCTGTTTCCATTCAAAGAAATGTCGCTCGCATCCTTGGATTCACTATTGTCGTGCTTCCCTCCAAATACTTGGGCGCCCCACTTATGGTTTCTTCTCTCAAGCATGCATCTTGGCGAATGCTTCTGGACAAATTGGAAGCCAGACTCTCCTCCTGGACCTACAAATCGCTCAATATAGCCAGTCGACTTATTATTATCAAATATGTTCTCCAGACCATGCCTCTTTATCTCGTTTCCATACTAGCCGCTCCCAAGTGGGTCCTCAAAGCCATACGTAACCTACAGAGGAATTTCCTATGGGGATCAACAGGCCTCAACAGGAAATGGGCCCTAGTCAAATGGTCAGAAGTATGCCAACAAAAATCCAACGGTGGACTAGGCCTTAGGGACCCCTTGCACAGTAATCATACAATGGGAGCAAAAGTTTGGTGGAATTGGCTTGTAAAACCTCACATTCCTTGGGCAAAGCTCTGGCAAGCTAAATATGCGCCTGGCAGTCGATGGGAGGATCTAATTAGAATCAGTCCAAGCATCTCAGGTTCCATGATCTGGAATGTGACAAAACTACATAGTGCCTTCATCCAGGAGTACAGTTTCTGGGAAGTTCATTCGGGGAACTCAGCGCGTTTTTGGGAGGATTCCTGGCAGCAACTCCCAAAACTTGCCTCAATATTCCAAAAACCCCTCTGGAAGACTCATATGTAGTGCAACAATCTTGTTAACATATCCCATTTCTGGCAGCAGCAAGAAAATAAAGATTACCAACAATGGAAGCCCGCCAGTTCTTGGCAGGCGGATTGGTAAGGAGAAACCTTCGCGGACATTGAAAAAGAATTGAGTCACAGGAAAATCAAGAAGTCAAACAAGCAGGACAAGCTGCAGTGGGGAAATGCAACAAAAGGAATCTTCACAATAAAAGAGGCCTACATTTTGAGGTACGCACAAAGCCGCAGCAATAAAGATCAGCGATGGAATAACATTTGGAAGTCCAAACTGTGGCCAAAGGTCTCCACTTTTCTCTGGCTCTTAAGCAAAAAGCGCATCCTCACCTGGGATAATTAGCAAAGAAGGGGCTTCATTGGACCCTCAAGATGTACAAATTGCTCACTTCATTCGGAAACCATTCTGCATCTGATGGAGACTTGCCCCCTTGCGGCTCAACTATGGGATCAAATTGACAGATGTAATCAAAGAATAGGAAACCGTCAGGGGGACATTGCAAATTTGCTGAGAACCTGGCCCAAGCTACCGTATCAAAGGCCTCTGCTCAACTCTATGTGGACTCTCATCCGAGGGTTTCTTTACTGGACCCTCTGGAAGGAAAGGAATAATAGAGTCTTCAACAATAGGAATCGCCCTTTTGACATTCTCTGGCTTCTCATCAAGAAAAGCATCCAAGAAACCCTGGCTCTTCGGACATGGCAAGAAACAGATTGGCCAACCTCCCCCCAAGAGCAACACATCTGGAAATCATGGGATCTTCACATATCCTGCGCTCCATCTGCTCCCTCCCGATCATCTACTAAGCTCATCTCCCCTATGCATTGGTCCCCCCAGCCTCATCATCATTCAAATTGAATTTCGACAGCGCAGCCAAAGGGATTCCAGGACCCACTGGATACGGAGGAGTAATTAGAAATGATAGAGGTATCATCCAGCATATTTTCTTTGGCTCGATAGGCAAAGACACTAATAATGTTGCTGAACTGGAAGGCCTATGGAAAGGCATATGTGTAGCCGATCAAAAGGGGTTCTATCCGCTAACAGCAGAGGGATACTCTCTGATCCTCATCAATGCAGCAATACGAATACAAGCCGGAACAACAGCTTCCAAAATAGCTTCTAGTTGGAGATTACTCAGCAGGCTAAAAACATTGGAGGAACGGCTCAGGAGCCCCAACAGTATTATCTTTCAGCATGTTAAGCGATCTGCCAACAAGGTAGCAGATCGTCTAGCTAATCAAGGAGTTGATCTGAATAGCCATCCCTACTCAGGCAATCTCAATGACTCAGAGGACATTCAACTTCAACAGGATTGCCTCACTTTGGCAACTCAGGACCTTTAATCCCCGGCTGTGGGTGTTTAATATGGTATTAAATGCGGGGGCAGCCTCATTATTGGGCAAGTGGCCGCCCATATCCGCCAGATGCCCGATGAATCGAGAACCACCCTCCTCTGTCCGGCCTGGATTAATGCCAACATTAATGCGAAGTGGGAGATCAGCTGTCCGCAGTGATATAACCGTCGACCGCCTCGGCTCGCAGATGCAAGGTGAGTAGTTGGAGTGTGTTGGAATGGTTAGCATCTGCAAGGATGATTCTTGGGATGTTAAGTCTGTGTGTTGGTCGCTCTGGTCTTGGATGAATGAACCGTGGGTGAGTGTGCCAAGATTTAGACCTCGGCCCTCTGCACAGAAGGCCTTGGTCTTTATCTTGGGACGCCAGGGCATTCTTGTCCACCTGCTCCAGTTGGTTCTAGTCACTGCATGCAATTTATCCATTGGTGCTCTAGGAGACACTCAGCCTCAATTTCGCTGGGTTACCGTATGCAATTTGCTCTTCGACGCTATGGGTGCTACACAGATTCAGTTTATCTGCGTCCCTGTGAGCAATTCGCGCTTCGGTACTTTGGGTGATACTTGGCTTCAGCTCATTCGAGTCCCTGAGAGCAATTCACCCTTTGGTGCTCTGGAAAAATCTCAGCTTCAGCTTAGGGGGGTAAGTTTTGGCCCTCACACTTGCGTTCTTTCAAAGGTTTCTTATCTTCTTTGTAAGCTTCTGCACTGGTTCACGGCTCTCTATAGCAAAGAGCAAACGCGGTCTTTGCGCAACATTGTGTGTAGTTTTGTTTTAGGATGCCACGTGAAAGGCAATGCCTCATCAATAGGCGGGGTGGCTCAAGGGGAGGAGCAAGAGGTCGAGCTTCCTCGCCACGATTCTCAGCCTCATTCGACTCCCCCTTTGAAGAAATTAGTTCCCCTGGAGCTAGACGGGGGCGTGGCAGAGGAAGAGGGCGGGGAAGGGAAGCGGCGTGTCCGTTCGGTTCTCATCCCTCCACCCGTTTCCGGTTTCCATGCGCTCTAGACAATGCCACTTACTATGTTTCCGTTCGGATTGAAAAATGTGATCATGCAGAGAGGCTAGAGGTCCTAGCAGAGCCACGACCACCCTTGCCTGTTCAGTGTCCGCGACTGCAGCTTGCGGAAGCCTCGGGTGCGGTGGCGGGAACAAGCGAGCCTGCAAAGAACGATGCACCATATACAGATTCGAGCGCCTCTGATCTGTATGCATGTCTAGTGGTGGAGGAGCAACCTTCCACCTCCGTGGATGCTTAAGCCTGTTGCTTGGTTGTTCTGGTTGTTTTGGCGACCACTCTTTCAGCCGCAGTACGTCGGCACGGTGGTCACAGTGCGTAATGTGGTTCAGTCAAACCTGTTTTTTGGTTCGATTCACGTCAAAGTTTGTTTGTCTGTTATGTCTATAGTTATGTATGTGGGTTCTTCACTGTTTGTAAGTTCTTCCCTCGCTTTAGCAGGGACTGGGAGTTTATCGCACATGTCCAGTTTTATATGGGTTCTGGTTTGGGGTCTGTGGACAGTCTCATAGTCCTTTAGTCTCTCAGGCTTGTTTTCAGTCACAGTATGCCATATTGTTCAGATGTAGCCAGCTCTTCATGGCGGATGTAAAACATTTTGTTCTCCTTTTTGTATAATATTAGAAGTAGCATGAATTACAGAAAAAAAAAAAACATAACTCATACAAGTTTTATTGTGATATGTAATTATCACTTTATTGAATTTAATTCAAGGACAATACTAAATCAAGATTTTCTTGTTGTATTTTCAACACTCCCTCTCAACAAGAAATGGATTATCATATACCCTGATGCAACACCTTTGGAAAGGTATCCAAAAACAAATAAAAATAATCAATGAATCAATCAGCAACTCCCTACTACGAAAATTGTGTTGCTACTTACTCTTCTACTAAGGCTCCTGCTCTACTGTCAACACTGCTCTTCACTCCTCAGTATTTGACTGACATTGATGTTCTTGTTGTTGAATATCATGGGCCTTCGTAGCAAGGTAATGATCTAAGAGACAAAAAACACCTCAAAGGAGATTGCACCAATTTTTGCAAGTCTTGGGACTATTGCTTCATATTTCTCCACCACGCATCAGGAGGTATTGATGCATATCTTTTACTTCAAGGATGAATACACAATTTCATATAAAATAACATGCAACCAAGTAACTTAAACACATGAAAATAAGTGTAAGTCAAAAGAAATGATGAGACCAAAGGTACAAAATGATTTGATTGTTGAGTTCATCTACTGTGGGCTATGTCTTTGGGCCGTGACCAAAGTGGGAAGACTTATTTCATTAAATGGCATAAAAGATGAATTACAATCAAATTTACATAAATGACCCTTTTACCTCCTATTTCTGTCATTGATGAAAAATCCAAAGCTCGGATGCAAAAACAAACATCACCATTGGATTTGTGGCACGAAATGGTGTCAAACTACTTTAAACTTGACCATATTTTGAGAAAGGGACCTCTGGAAATCTAAGGAATCTTTATATTCCCTCAATATTCCTTGCAAAAATATTCTCCCAAGATTCCCTAGGAATATTTCTCAAATTTCATTCCCTCGTAGGCATAGTTCCAGCTTGGGCACCCTCTTGGTTCCACCTACACTCTGCCTCTTTTGTTCTGGGTCGGCCACTCCTCCACTCTACTGGTCAAATGAGAAAATGTTTAAGGTTTAAGTAAGAGGTGAGAGACAAACCTTCCAACAAAGTCCTAATAGCTTGTTGGCTGACAATATTAAAATAGAACGTTTTTGGTTGGGAGGTCCCAGGTTCCAAGCTTTGAGCCTCCCATTTTGGCTCCTCCGTGTCAAACTTCGTGTGTGGTCATTGTTGTATTATACATGTTCGGTTTTCCCACTGGCGGGCTAGCCCACCTGGGCCAGGTGCGTTCAAATCCTGTTAGCTCCCCCTTTGGATAGATTTTACATGGTTGGGTGGGGCCAAGTCTTAACATCCCAACCCATATATGTTTTATATTTGAATATTAATACCATTTTCATTGACCAGTGGTGGTGGCGGCAGCCCACCACCCCATTTTTGTATCTTATTTTTATTTTTATAATAAATGTAGACAAAATTTCAGAGGTGGTTTTTAAGGGTCACTAGGAAAATCAAAGAGGCAACAAATTCATCGATTTGGACCACTATATTCCATGCATTGACCCTTCACCAAATTATTGCCTCATTAGTGATAGCCACTGGGTCTAGCTTGACTAAATCTTTGACCGGCTATATCTTGATCATACTAACTCAAATTTGAGTTTCATTCACACCAGTGGAATCAAGACAACATGAACTATGATTTGGTCCTAGTTTCACTTCAATTTGATGACTTTTATTTTTGATTTTTTTCAAGGCTACTTCTGTTTGAGGAGCGACCTGGATCATTCCTCCTTTGGGCAGCCAAATTCTTTATCAATCAATTGGAAATTGAGTGAATTTATCTCTCACTTTTTCCTTTTCAATTCATCAGGCATTGCATTGATGCATTATCTTCAAACCAATACAAAGGTACTCCATGTATCTCGTCATGAATTCCTACTATTCCTATGAAGAATGATATCCTCAAGTAGCTTGTCGAATTATTCAGTTGAAAATTCATCCACTGTAGGAACCTATCCAACCTCTTCGGTGTCCATGATTAAAGGAGGCTCATAAACGTTCAGGTTTTCAACGTTCACCACGAAGTACATCGACATGTATGCTGGTAAATTGAGAGGAAACATTTTGTCTCCAATATTCTCTAATATGTTGAATGGGCCATATCAGATTAGTATCAACCTCTTTCCTTCCCCTTTCATTCTATATTTTCTTATGTGGAGACACACTTTGTATCCAACCTGGAATTGGTGATCGACTCGGTTCTTGTCATGTCGAGCTTTGTATTGATATTGAATTTTCTCCAACTGCTTCTACACTACCCCATGAATCATCTAAATTCAATGAATGAATTTTCGTGCTTTGTCACTATCATCTTTCCCACTGGAATCTTAATCTCTCCCAAAGGCCACATCTAAGGGATCCTTTGGAAAATATCCAAAGCATGTCTTGAATGGTGAGCTCTAAGGGGATGAATGCACTACCCAGTTGTATGCATGTTTTATATAAGGAAGTTTCTCATGCAACAACTTGTGATTCTTGCCACAATAGCCTCAAAGTAAATGTATCACTATGCGATTGAGAACATCTATTTGTACGTCAGTCTGTGGATGAAATTTCGTGCTCATGTTCATCTTGGTGTCCATAATTCTCCAAAAAATCATTTGAAACTCTCCAAGAAAGTGAGAGACTTGATCAAACACAATGGATATGGGTAGCCCAAAGTGGACCCATAGAAATTAGAAGAAGTGATAAGTAGTCTACTCTGTAGCATCCTGCTTTTTGCAAGGCTTTAAGACAAACATTTTTCTAAATTGATCCACATTGACATACAAACATTCATGGCCTCTCCTAGACAAAGGAAAGCTACCAACCAAATCCATTGACATAGTTTCCCATGGACAACTCGAAATAGGGAGTGGTGCATAGAGCCCCAATTTTCTATTTGTGGGATCGCTAACTTAACACAACACACATTCCTTTACATATTGTCACAATATTTTTCATGTGAGGCCAAAAAAAAAACCTCGGCAAATAACACAAAGTTTTCCCTACCCAAAAATCACTTGAAATAAGAGATGTATTTGCCTCTCTGATTACATGTATTCTCTCATTAGTGGGGATACAAAGTTTTCCAAGGTAATGCAACAATTTTCCATGTAAACGGGAATTATCCACCTGCGATCAATGACCCAGCTTTGCATAAATATCCTTACTTCCATCAATGTAGTGTTCAACATGACTTTAAAAAGACAAAGAAGACTTTTTCAAAACTGTAGATGTTGAAACAGGAGGGCGAGAAAGCATATCGACCACTTTTTTGTTCGCGCCCTTCTTGTATTTTATGACCAAGTGAAATTGTCGAAAGAATCTCATCCATTTGAAATGACATGCTTGTTGAACCTTGATTTGTGAATAGACATACTGCAAGGGCTAGTGATCTATGTGAATGATAGTCTCCTTACCAATGAAGTATTTATTTCGCTTATTCACTCTTTGAACCAAGGCATATAATTCCTTTCCATATGTGTGATATTTCACAACAACTTGGGACAATGTATTTGAGCGGTAACAAATAGGTTTCCTTTGCTGCATCAATACTACTCCCATGTCATACCCACTGGCATCTATTTAAATCTTGAAATGTTTTTTGGGATTAGGTAAGGCCAAAACTATTGTGGTACTGATCTTTTCTTTCAGTGTATCAAAAGCTTTCTGATGCTTTCCTCCCCACTGAATTGTTTTATTCACGCTTTTCAATTCATGTAATGAGGGTGCAATGATGTAGAAATTGAAAATGAACCTTCTCTAGCATTATACTACACCCAAAAAGCTATGAACCTCTGTAACAATGGTGGGTTTAGGCCACTTTACAATCACATATATTTTAGAAGGATCTACTTTTAATTGTCCACCTCTGATAATGTGACCCAAGTAGACTAAAGAGGTCTTACCAAATTCGCACTTAGACATTCTGACATACAATTTTTCTTTCTGCAAACAATCAAGCACCTTTTTAACATGACTCACATGATCTTTCCATGTTATACTGAAAATAAGAATGTCGTCAAGATACACAAGTACTAAATCATGAAGAAAAAGGTCTGAAATATCATTCATCACCCTCATGAATTTGGTTGGATCATTGCGTAGTCCAAATGGCATCACTGACCATTCAGACAACCCTTGTTTTGTCTAGAATGCAATATTCAATACATCATGTTCTACAATCATCACCTGATGATAGCCACTATGCAACTCCAATTTTGGGAAATAGACAACATTTTTTAATTGATCGAACAAATAATCAATGTGAGGGAGAGGATATTCATTCTTCACCATTATTTTTTTTAGTGCTTTGTATTCCAAGCACATCTTCCATGTGTCATCTTTATTTGAAACCAACACAATAGATGAACCGTATGGAGAAGAAATAGGCCTTATGACCCCTTGGCTCAACATCTCCTACACCTACTTCTTTATCTAGTGTATCTCAATAGTTGACAACTTGTACATACCAATGTTGGGTAAAGGAGAATCTTTCTACAAGTGAATCTCATGTTGGATCTCACGCTTTGGAGGAAACCCATTCGGTTCTTGAAAAAGTCCATTATAGTTAGAAACAATTTGAACTAATTCCTTCTTATCAGTGGAATCACAACCTTGGAAAGCTTCAGATATCTCTGCATCATTTTCTCTCACAACGATGAGCATGCACCCTTTGCTGGAATTGATAAATCTCTTCATCTGATATGCACTTACAATGTTGGCATTGATTTTGCGTGATAAGATCTAACAATGTATTCCACCTTATCTTTCATGAGATGATGCTTGTTTTCATGGAGAAATAAAACTTCTTTCCTGTCATACAAATAGGACTCCCCAATACAATGCCACAGATATCAAAGGGTACAACATCAAGATCAACCTCATTGACTAGTTTGGATGCAATCAAAAATCTAGATATAAATTGCTTGGTTGCACATAATTTGTCTTTATCATACATGCAACCAAGAGGGTATGGTTTTGGATGAGGCTTGGTATCTAACCCTAAATTTTTAACCAAGGATTCTCAAATCAAATTTGGTTGTGAGCCCGAATCAAACATGGTTTCAACTTTAGTATGTTTCATTATGAATCTCATGTGGAACAATTCAGTCCTCTTTTCATTCATTAACAATAGAATAATTTGAAGAACCTGTACTTGCATCTAATTCATAATTTTAATTAGCATGAAGAGAAAGAGTACCATGTATGCCCATTGTTGTGATATATGTCTTGTCACCAAAATTGGATCCAAGGTCATATTGCATGGTTTCCACCATATCTTTCTAGTTCTTCCCACCAATTCTCTTTGATTTTAACTCTGGATGCAACTTCCAATAGTGTTCATCATCATGGCCTTCCTTCTTACAATGTGTGCAAGATGGATTTTCTTCTTCCTCCTTCTTGGTTATAGTTGTATTCTTGTCCCTTCCCTTGCCTTTTCCTTTGAACTTCCCATTATGAGGTTTGAAAGATGATTCCTTTGGTTTCTCTTCTTTATTATTCTTTCCCCTTCTTTCAAGGTGAATGGTCTTCATAGTAGATGCACCAATAGTAGTATGCTCAAATAACAACAAAGAATCCCTGATATAACTATGTAAAGCACTAATATACTTTGTTACAGTTTCGGGTGAATCAAGTGAAATACTCAAATTTAAATCTTGTTTCCTAAACTCTACTCTGAAGATTTGTACATTTTGACCCTTTTCTTGTCTCAGATATTGCCATTCTAGTAAATCCTTTGGTCAATAACCCAAAGGATAGAAGTGATCCTTTAATGCATAAAAATGTTTAGACCAAGAAGAAACGAGAATACCCAAGTTTTTTCGGCCTTTCTACAACTTGGTCTCCCACCAGACGAGAGCAGTGTCACTCAGTTGAAGAGATTTTAATTGGATCTTGGCCTCATATTACTCGATCTTCTGAATCAAGCAATAAACCTCAATCTGTCTAGTCTAATTGTTTAGTATATCTACATTACATTCTCCGTTATATGTGGGCAACTAAAACTTTACATCTAGCTTAAAAAATGGCTTTGTAGATGTATTCCTATGATTTATATTAGAGTAATGAGAAGAAAAAGAAGAAGAATTGTGATTACAAGATGGAGACAACAGTTCAGGATGCTCTCCTCTTCCACCTTCATGATTTATTGAGGCATGGTCAACTGGTCCTTTCCTCTCACGCTTGATTGTCTTCTCATATTCTACAAACAAGTCGTCAAATTTCTCTTCCATGGTGAAGAAGAGTGTGTTACTGGTTAGCATTCACTGATGCACCTCGCATCAAGAACACCTGCTCTAATACCAAAATTGATCTAGATATTTTACTTCAAGGATGCATACAAAATTGCATATAAAATTGCATGTAACCAAGTAACTTAAATACATGAAAAGAAGCGGAATTGAAATGAAACCAGGAGATCAAACGTACAAAACCATTTCATTATGGATTTCACCCATTATGGGCTACGTCTTCAGGCCCTACTCAAAGTGGGGAGGCCCCTTTCTTTAAATGGCAACAAAAATGAATTACAATAAACTTTACCTAAATAACCCTTATACCTCCATTTTCCAACATTGAAGAAAATGTAAAGATCAAATGGAGAAACAAACATCACCATTGAATTTCTAGTGTGAAATTGTGTCATACGACTATAAATTTGACCATATTATGAGAAAGTGACTTCTGGAGCTCTAAGGAATCTTTAGATTCCCTCAATATTCCCTACAAAAGTATTCTCCTAAGATTCCCTAGGAATATTTCTTGAATTCCATGCTAGCCTAGGCACGATTCCGTCCAAGGCGCACTCCTGGTTACACCTACACTCTGCCTCCTCTACTGCGTGTCTGCTACCCCTCCACTATGTTGGTCGGGTGAGAAAATTTTTAAGGTTTAAGTATGATGTGAGCGTGAAACCTTCCAAGAAAATCCTAACAAATTGTTAGTTGGAGGCATTAAAATAGAACGTTGTTGTTGGGTGGTCACAGGTTCCAAACTATGGGCCTCCCATTTTGGCTCCTCCTCGTTAAACTTAGTTTGTGGTCATTTTTGTATTTACAAGTTGGGGTCGCCCATTTGAACCTCGTCATGACCCTTTTTTGATATTTGTTACACGATTGGGCGGGCACGGGTCTTCGGTGGCCCAACCCATATACGTTTTATATTTGAATATTAATACGATTTCCTTTTGGGGGTGGAAAGGGTGGAGGCTTGCCACCCCATTTTTGTATTTTCTTTTATTTTTATAATAAATATAGAAGAAATTTTGGTGGTAGTTTTTAAGGGTAATTGGGCAAATTAAAGAGGCAACAAATTTTCCCATTTTGTTTGCAAATTTCGTGTGCCGACTGTTTGTGAAATTGTTGCCTCATTAGTGACTTTCATTAGACCTAGTTTGACTATAATTTTCACCAACTATATATTAAGCATACAAACTTGGATTTGAGTGTCATTCACACGATTGGAATAAGGACGACGAGCACTATGATTTGGTCATGGTTTCACTTTCATCTCATGAATTCTATTTTTGAGCTTTTTCAGGTCCACTTCTATTTCTAGAACCATCTGTATTAGGTATGGATCCATGTGCTCCCTCTTACCACTTGGCTCAAAATTTTCCCTACTAGAGTTCTCCTCTTGAGTGGATGTCTCCACTCAGACTCCTATCTGCTTCTCCAATTGTGGTTGCTCCACACTTTCCTAACGCTGCTTGTAAGGACGCATGTTGAGAGGTAATTCATGATCCCTCTTAACCACCAAGTCTCTAAACTTTTCCTTTCTCCGCAAGGCTTGCATGGATCCTCTAACTCAATTATATGTATGTCCTTGACTTGCACACCAATCTATTTCACTTGTCGCATGGCAATGTGTCTAAGGAAAAAAAAATTGTGTTCTAAATATGACATCGTCGCCATGGTCTTCTAATACCACAGCAAAAAAAAAGATTCTTCATCAGTGCAAGAACAAAAATGACATATGTGAGTCTCATAGGCGATCCAAACTCCCTCTTAAAGTAATTGTATTGATATCGGTCACGCTATACCTTCCATCATCTTCAAACTCTATGTTCTTCTTGACGTCTTTCTCCTTGAAGTCACTAAACATATCTCTATTCTGTGTCATATGTAATGAGGCACCGATGTCAAGATACTAGATGTTTCCCATTACAATTCTTTCCATGCATGACTATGAAATAAAGCTTGAATTGTGAAGCTAGAACTTCACTTGTTGCTGCTATTGTAGGCTCCTTCTTGCTTACCTTGTTCTTCATACATTTCATGGCATAATGCATGCATTAATAAAAGTGAAGGGACTTGATGTTGGACAATTATTTATTCTTTCCCTCCTCACCTTAGGACTTCTTTCCCTTGGCTTTATTTTCTTTTTCGACTAATGAAATATCCTCTTCCACTTCTTTGGATGAGCTCCCACCTTTGGTGTTCCGCCTAATCTGTTCTTGCACCAAGTCAGACCACAAATGCTCCCACTTTGGTAGCTTCTCCCTCCCATTTATGAAATCCTAGTGGTTTTCCTAGCTCTCAGGAAGGCCTAGAAGTGCTAGGTTGACTAGATCATATTCAACAACTATAACACCAACACTTCTAATCTCATCCCGACATTGGGTAAACTTGGTCAATTACTTTGGTATTGTGTTTTCCTTCTCCATCTTAATTTTCCTAAGCTTTTCCTTCAGTGCCAGCTTCCTGTGGTCATTACTATCCTAAAACAATTTTATCAAGGCCTTCCATAGTGCATATTGAGTCTCCTTCCCTTGGAGGTTTGAGACAGTATGATCTCGAACTCCTAGTATGATGCTTCTCACCTTCGCAACACATTTCCCCCACTTTGCCATATCTTGAGCATCAGTTGCTGAAGGATTAGGAATATAATTTTCTATGAATTCCTCTAGCCTTTTGTCTTCAAAAGCTCTCTCTATCCTATCCTTCGAAGAAATATAGTTCAAACTACCCTCAAGGGCATATTTGAGTCTCAATCCGTAGAACGACATCCTACTGGCTCTGAAGAATGATACCACAAATTCGATTTCACCTCCACAAGAAAGACACTTATTCTCCTCTTCTAGAGTGATTAATTATCTGATACCATGTAAAAATTCCTTTTAGATTCAAACTGCTAATTGTAATTTACTAAAAAACTATACTTGAATCTACTCTACTCATCAACAGAAACAATTAAATGATCGGAAAATCACAAATCATAGAAGAGAAAGAATTCAATCAACACATTGCACAATGATTTCCTAGGGAAAGCCACAACCTAAAACCCCTTCTATCTATATATTACATCAGTAAAAAAATATGATAATATTATAATGCTTTCCTCAAGCCCGAGTAACCTTTGCTCTATCTCTATCTATCTCGCTGCTTCCTAGACACGTCTACACCAATAATTAACCAAATTTTGGCTTTCTCAAATCCCTATTTCCTTGCGTTGTTTCCTTGGGAATTAGCCCCCTATTAATTAAGGAAATTCCTTAATACCAAATTTTGCAATCCTCATAGACCTTCCTTTGACTGCATGCACCAGTTGTATAATTTGGATGATTATACAACTGATAGTACAATGTCCTTGAACTCCATTCTCAATTGGGTATATCTCAGATTTGACATGCACAAGTTATTCATGAGTGAATCATTAGTTAACTGGTTGAAAACATGAAGCATTATCCCACTAGTTCCTCCATCAATTGGAACTAGTTTAGTTGACTTTAACTCATTTAAACTGAATTAATTAATTACAACTAAACATAAACTCAACCAGGGATCCTATAATGTAGATGACACTCTACATGACTCTAGTTAGACCCTTAACTTGAATTAGTTGAACCAACTAAGTCAAATTAAATTAGTTAGCTTGTACAAGTTGTCTTTTGATTTGTAATGACAATTTTGTTCCTAAATAAATTCATGGCCAAAATTAAATCAAGATTTTCTTGTTGCATTTTCAATGCTTGATAGTAGGAGGCTTACCATACTATATTTCATGGAGTTTTATCATTGTTTGCTTTAACATGGAATTTGTTAAGTATATTCATGGTTGCATGTACTTCTTCTCCCCAGAAAGTGTGAAGTGTTCCTAATTGATAAAGCATGGAATGCACCATTTGTTGAACTTTTTTGTTCATTATTTCTACCACTCGATTTTGTTGAGGAATTTTAGCTATGGATTTTTTTTTTGATACCATGTTGATCACAAAAATTGAAAACTCATTTGGTATAAACTCCCATCCCCTATTAGATCTAAGACATTTTATTTTTATTTCCAATTAATTTTCCACCATAACCTTGAATATTTTAAACTTCTCAAATCCCTCATCTTTATACTTTAGTAAACGAACCCAACACATTCTTGTAAATTCATCAATCAATATCATGAAGTATTGTTCACGACTAGAAGACTTCTTTCTGATAGCTCCACATAAATCAGTGTGATCAAGTTCAAGGTGTTTACCTGAAGTGCATTCTTTATCTTTAAACTAAACTTTGGATTGTTTATCAAATTGACATGATTTTCAAATACTATTTTCAAGTAAAGAAATGTCTAGAAAGTCACACATTTCTCGAGCATTTCTTTATTTGTATCATTGAGAGAAGATGAGCTATCCCAAATTTTTGTGCTAAATCCATCTTTCTTCATATTTTCTCAAAACACAATGCTCTTTTCGGCCTTCTAGGATATAGAAATTTCCTAGAGTTTTGGTTCGCATGATTATGGTCTTACCTATATCCAAATTTCTTACCATGAAATTATTTGATCTGAAAATAACGTCGTTCCCCTGATCACACTTATGACTAACACTTAACAACTTATGTATTATCCCTTCAACAAATAATATGTTTGCAACCTTGACCTTTTATTTTAATACACATAACCTTTTCCTTTAATACACATATCCTTTTTATTTTAATACACATATCCTTTTCATTTAATACACATATCCTTTTTATTTCTTAATTTCATTCAAAGAAACAAACTTATCTTTGTCACCTACCATATTCTTTGAACAATTGATTTCATGTACCATAGATTTTATTGATATAGTGCACACAATGCTAGACCACAATTTTGAGAGGAAGTAATTTTATTTTTCTTTATCTTGGGAGGTTTTGTCTTCTCCTCAGGTTGATAATATGAATTTCTTCTACATCCAATTTCTTCATGACCAAATCTATTGCAAATAGAACATTCAACTTCATACAAAAGCGAGAAGAAAACATTATAAGTAGACTTTTTTGTCTTGTTTGTAGTATGTTGTTTTCGTGCTTCTCTAGTCATAATCATTTTATAAGTAGCACACTGAACTTCTTTGTGACCAAAGTTGTTACTAGTGAAGCATTGACCATTGAGGTAAGAGTACCTAGTAGTGTAATATATTTTTGAGTAGATTTATCTTTGTTCATAGAAAGATTATTTTCCTGAGAATGCTTTGAACCTTCATTCTTTTGTTGAGTCCTATAATTCTGATGATTGCATCCTTTTACCACATTGATGTAGCTTTTTGTACCTATTTCAAAATATTTCATAGTTTCTGATATCTCACCCTTTTCACATGGGTTGTATCGAAGACATGTCTTGATTAGTGGAGGATGTTGAACTTTGATAATGTTTTCTAAAGTTTCGAATCCTTTAGAAAATATAACCTTTACAGACTTTGTTTTCTCAAGTTCCTTTCTTAGACCCTCAATTTCAAGTTCTAAGTTTACCTATTGTCTTTCCATTTCTTGGACATGTTTTTCAAGGCTTCTTCTACTAATTTAGGTTCTTCTAGATAGTTTTTTGGTTGAGTTACTTCTTCAACAAGGGTTTTTTGTTTGTACATACTGATTTCCTTTTCTTGATTCTTGTTTATGACCCTGAGTCTATCAATCTATTCTAGAGAATCTGTTATACCTTAGATTGACCTCAGGCTAAAGGGAGGTAATCCAAGGATAACCACAAACTAAGCTTAACTTGGTAGCTAGCCTTACCAGGTCGGAAGAGGCCTCTCTCCTTGTGAATTTCAGTCAAGATGACTGAATCAAATATGGATTTTTGGATAGGTATAGTAGCTTGTTGATGCCTCGAAAATCGTTGCATCGACATTGGGGGAAACCACCCGGTCCGGACCTTAGTGCAGCTCCTTTTCCGTTTGGTGAAGTGGCTCCGACTGGGGATAATGGGACCAGTTTCCCAGCAATAGATAAATGGGATGAATGGAGACTTTGAGAATAATAGTAGTGATAGGTGAATGACTAAAACTATTGACAGAAATATAAGTAACTAAAACTATCCCGGGAATCTAATTGAACTTCTAAAGCGTAGCTTTTGATGTTCTATATTCTAAAAATACAATTATGTAGATAACAGCATTCTCAAAATACAGATTTTAAATAATTCAAGATTACTGTAACTAAATAGTCAGATACAGTGATTAAAGCGATACTACAAAACTTTAAAGGTTCATACCATTAACGCATACATGATTAAATAATAAGGCAGATCATGAGGTCATCCAATAGTGGTATGAACAAGATTTCCTGTTGATACACATGCATACAAATAATGATAGCAGAAAGTAATTACACAGTGAAATCAAATACATAGAATGAATTCAAACCAAAGATAAAAGTACCATTTGAATTGTAAGCCACTCCCGATATGAATCGCTATGTATGACTTCTACTTCAACGCATAACAATCTTTGAATCAACGACAGTAGTGCACAATTGAATCAAGAAACTTCTCCGTTAAAATAAAAGCAGGTGGTCGAGTTTCATAAAAGAATAGAGGCTGAAGCACAGTAGTGCAAACTTCAGTCTGTTAAGTCTTATACAAAATTTTACGAACCTTTCTAAATGCATGAAAGGGTCTATAAATACTATGCTAATCTAAAATATCTATCAAAACAGAAAAGCTAACTAAGCTGATGTCAATAAATTCTATTTCCTATTTTGCTGGCGATCGGAGGAGCTGGGCGATGAATCACTCTGTCGGCTTCTTTCCTGTGTACCTGAGCTGATTAATAGCGAGCATTGGCTCAACTTCAGGAGGTTTGTTGAGCCTGGAACTGAGCTGGGCGGCATAGGTGGAGTCCTGGATCTCGGGAATCATATATTGCATGGCGTCGGTTAGGCACTTGAGAGCAGATCTTTGTTTATGCGGCTTGATTAGAAACCGCCAATATGCATCCATGTCTAAAGAATTAACCGTGGTAATGAATTTTGCTCTGTTCTCTAACTCGGGGTAGCATGTTTGTTCCAATGCATGTGCAGTAGTAATTTTGCCAGGTGTGCATTTGGAAGAAATATTGGCCAAATATAAAGTATCATTTACTAGATCGGCCAAATTACCAGCGGTAAATGAACATCTGGATGCTGCTCTTTCTGCCTTCAATATTTGTCCCTGCCATTCTGTAAACAATATATTTTTATGGACTTCCAATATCCGAGGTAGATTGGCTTGCTTACCTGACTTTGAGTCTTGCCACTCAAGATAGCTCGAGATATCTTCTTCAGCTTGATTATATTCTGCTCTAATCTTTTCCACTTGATCGCCTATAGTCGTAGCCAATTCACAGAGTGGTTCTGCCTGAGAAAGGGATTGCGCCAAGAGTTTGACTTGAGATATAAGCGCTTTATTGATTATCATTGCTTCTTTCTTGAATTCTTCTATTTGCGCATCTCCCTTGGTGGCTTCCAACTGTGCTGTGATTTGAGCAATGTATTCATCTTTAGCTTTTAAAGATTGCTCATTTGCTGCCTTAAGCTGCTCTAATGCCTCTGTCAACTCGCTCTGCTTTTGGATGGCTGCCTGAGTGATCGACTGTTTCTCCTCCTGCCATTGCTGTATCAATTGCTCGTTGATTTTCTGTTGTTCCGATAGCTGTTCGTTGATGCGAGCTGTCTCTTGCTGGTGTCCCGTTGATTGCTGCTCTGCTTGTATCACCCTCTGTCTGACATCTGCTAATTCCGTTTGAAGATTCAAAATCTCCTGGTCCTTAGTCTTTAAGAGAACTGTTACCTCTGAAGCTTTGTCGATAGTGGCAGCCGAATAGGCTCCCGCATATTGTGACAACTTGGTCAAGTCGTCAGAGGGATTGAATTTTTCTCTCCAGACTACATTGCCCGTTAGTGGTTGTTCAGGAAAATGGGGAGGTTGATCAAGCCTCTGCCTTTTCCTTGATCTTTTTACTACTGCTCTGTGCTTAGGGCTATAGAAGACGTTCAGTGGAGGAATGTCTTCTACCAGGAGGGTGATTTGGTCGCTAGGACCTTTCGGAATAATCTCTACATTCATAGTTTTGGGTGGGCCGGTGTTTGTACTCAAAACCTGGGATGAACCTTCTGCTTGTATGCCGCTGCTTCTCGGAGTGTCGGTATTCTTTGAATCTTTAGTCCCGCCGATAATGGTACTAAAATGCTGCCATTCCTTTTGCAGCTCGGGGTCTGTGTCGGTACCTTTATTGGTATCGGGGGTATTCTGCTTGGATTGCAACTCCTTGCGCAATTGTTCCTGTCTCTCCTTCTCTTGTTGTTCCTGTTCTTTCTGCCGTAACTCTGCCTGCTCTCTTCTCAGTCTGTCTTCCTCTTCTTGCCTTAAGCGTTCTGCTTGTTCTCGTTTTAAGAGTTCTTCTTTTTCTTTAGCTGAACGCTCTGCTTGCTCTTTTCTCAGCTTATCTTCTTGGTTTTTTTTTCAATTGTTCCTCCTGCTTACTAGCAGGGGTTTCTTTGTGTCGTTGCTCACCAGGCTCGCTTGAAGATGACGCTTTGGTCGGTATTATTAAGTCCAGGGGCAGAGTTTGCAACCTCTGCTGCCTGAGCCTGTTGAATTCTAATAATTCCTCGTCATTATACCTTGTTTTAGCAATCTCTCTGGCTTGACCAATTGATTCTGCCGAGGTAAATATGTCATCAAAAATGTCCTCTTTATGCTCAAACGTTGATAGTTTGGCATGTTCAAGAGTGGTGTATGCATATTTCTTGGGGTCATATGCTCTGTTTGGGAGTATAGGAAGATATAGGGCTTGAATTTTCATGGCTTCCTTTTCTGCATGCTTTAAATCATGCAGGGTGAAAACCCCGCATCTGAAA